>OY743226.1:35166999-35442720 GCA_963555765.1 Orthonevra nobilis | reverse complement strand
GACTGTTTTTTGAAAAAAATATGCAAGTTTGAAAAGTTCACCTTCTACACGAATTTTGGGCAAATTTGATGGGCCCACGATTTAAAAATTGCGTTTTTTTCGCAAAAGTTGCTTTGGCTTCAACTGAGGCTCAGACATTAATATTTATTCAAAGCTTATGATATATACAAAAAATTTAACGAAAATGAATGTTTTTTGCAAAAAATATGCAAGTTTGAAAAATTCACCTTCTACACGATTTTTGTGCAAATTTGATGGGCTATAGCCCACGATTTCAAAATGAGTTTTTTTCGCAAAAGTTGCTTTGGCTTCAACTGAGGCTCTTATAGTTATATTTATTCAAAGCTCATGACACATTCAAAGAAATAAATTAAATGGACTGTTTTTTGCAAAAAATATGCAAGTTTGAAAAATTCACCTTCTACACGATTTTTGTGCAAATTTGATGGGCTATAGCCCACGATTTCAAAATGCGTTTTTTTCGCAAAAGATGCTTTTGCTTCAACTGAGGCTCTTATAGTAATATTTATTCAAAGCTTATGATACATTCAAAGAAATTGGTTTAATTGACTGTTTTTTGCAAAAAAATATGCAAATTTGAAAAATTCACCTTCTACACGATTTTTGCGCAAATTTGATGGGCTATAGCCCACGATTTCAAAATGCGTTTTTTTCGCAAAAGTTGCTTTGGCTTCAACTGAGGCTCTGACATTAATATTTGTGCAAAGCTTATGACACATTCAAAGAAATTGGTTTAATTGACTGTTTTTTGAAAAAAATATGCAAGTTTGAAAAGTTCACCTTCTACACGAATTTTGGGCAAATTTGATGGGCCCACGATTTCAAAATGCGTTTTTTTCGCAAAAGTTGCTTTGGCTTCAACTGAGGCTCAGACATTAATATTTATTCAAAGCTTATGATATATACAAAAAATTTAACGAAAATGAATGTTTTTTGCAAAAAATATGCAAGTTTGAAAAATTCACCTTCTACACGATTTTTGTGCAAATTTGATGGGCTATAGCCCACGATTTCAAAATGAGTTTTTTTCGCAAAAGTTGCTTTGGCTTCAACTGAGGCTCTTATAGTTATATTTATTCAAAGCTCATGACACATTCAAAGAAATAAATTAAATGGACTGTTTTTTGCAAAAAATATGCAAGTTTGAAAAATTCACCTTCTACACGATTTTTGTGCAAATTTGATGGGCTATAGCCCACGATTTCAAAATGCGTTTTTTTCGCAAAAGATGCTTTTGCTTCAACTGAGGCTCTTATAGTAATATTTATTCAAAGCTTATGATACATTCAAAGAAATTGGTTTAATTGACTGTTTTTTGCAAAAAAATATGCAAATTTGAAAAATTCACCTTCTACACGATTTTTGCGCAAATTTGATGGGCTATAGCCCACGATTTCAAAATGCGTTTTTTTCGCAAAAGTTGCTTTGGCTTCAACTGAGGCTCTTATAGTTATATTTTTTCGAAGCTCATGACACATTCAAAGAAATAAATTAAATGGACTGTTTTTTTGCAAAAAATATGCAAGTTTGAAAAATTCACCTTCTACACGATTTTTGTGCAAATTTGATGGGCTATAGCCCACGATTTCAAAATGCGTTTTTTTCGCAAAAGTTGCTTTGGCTTCAACTGAGGCTCAGACATTAATATTTATTCAAAGCTTATGATATATTCAAAAAATTTAACGAAAATGAATGTTTTTTGCAAAAAATATGCAAGTTTGAAAAATTCACCTTCTACACGATTTTTGTGCAAATTTGATGGGCTATAGCCCACGATTTCAAAATGCGTTTTTTTCGCAAAAGTTGCTTTGGCTTCAACTGAGGCTCAGACATTAATATTTATTCAAAGCTTATGATATATTCAAAAAATTTAACGAAAATGAATGTTTTTTGCAAAAAATATGCAAGTTTGAAAAATTCACCTTCTACACGATTTTTGTGCAAATTTGATGGGCTATAGCCCACGATTTCAAAATGCGTTTTTTTCGCAAAAGTTGCTTTGGCTTCAACTGAGGCTCAGACATTAATATTTATTCAAAGCTTATGATATATTCAAAAAATTTAACGAAAATGAATGTTTTTTGCAAAAAATATGCAAGTTTGAAAAATTCACCTTCTACACGATTTTTGTGCAAATTTGATGGGCTATAGCCCACGATTTCAAAATGCGTTTTTTTCGCAAAAGTTGCTTTGGCTTCAACTGAGGCTCTGACATTAATATTTGTGCAAAGCTCATGACACATTCAAAGAAATAAATTAAATGGACTGTTTTTTGCAAAAAATATGCAAGTTTGAAAAATTCACCTTCTACACGATTTTTGTGCAAATTTGATGGGCTATAGCCCACGATTTCAAAATGCGTTTTTTTCGCAAAAGTTGCTTTTGCTTCAACTGAGGCTCTTATAGTAATATTTATTCAAAGCTTATGATACATTCAAAGAAATTGGTTTAATTGACTGTTTTTTGCAAAAAAATATGCAAATTTGAAAAATTCACCTTCTACACGATTTTTGCGCAAATTTGATGGGCTATAGCCCACGATTTCAAAATGCGTTTTTTTCGCAAAAGTTGCTTTGGCTTCATCTGAGGCTCTGACATTAATATTTGTTCAAAGCTTATGACACATTCAAAGAAATAAATTAAATTGGCTATTTTTTGCAAAATATATGCAAGTTTGAAAAATTCACCTTCTATACGATTTTTGCACAAATTTGATGGGCTATAGCCCACGATTTCAAAATGCGTTTTTTTCGCAAAAGTTGCTTTGGCTTCAACTGAGGCTCTGACATTAATATTTGTTTAAACCTCACGACATATTCAAAGAAATTGGTTTAATTGACTGTTTTTTAAAAAAAATATGCAAGTTTGAAAAATTCACCTTCTACACGATTTTTGCGCAAATTTGATGGGCTCTAGCCCACGATTTCAAATGCGTTTTTTTCGCAAAAGTTGCTTTTGCTTCAACTGAGGCTCTTATAGTAATATTTGTTCAAAGCTCATGACACATTCAAAGAAATTCGTTTAATTGACTGTTTTTTGCAAAATATATGCAAGTTTGAAAAATTCACCTTCTACACGATTTTTGCGCAAATTTGATGGGCTATAGCCCACGATTTCAAAATGCGTTTTTTTCGCAAAAGTTGCTTTGGCTTCAACTGAGGCTCTGACATTAATATTTGTTCAAAGCTTATGACACATTCAAAGAAATAAATTAAATTGGCTATTTTTTGCAAAATATATGCAAGTTTGAAAAATTCACCTTCTATACGATTTTTGCACAAATTTGATGGGCTATAGCCCACGATTTCAAAATGCGTTTTTTTCGCAAAAGTTGCTTTGGCTTCAACTGAGGCTCTGACATTAATATTTGTTCAAAGCTTATGACACATTCAAAGAAATAAATTAAATTGGCTATTTTTTGCAAAATATATGCAAGTTTGAAAAATTCACCTTCTATACGATTTTTGCACAAATTTGATGGGCTATAGCCCACGATTTCAAAATGCGTTTTTTTTCGCAAAAGTTGCTTTTGCTTCAACTGAGGCTCTTATAGTAATATTTATTCAAAGCTTATGATACATTCAAAGAAATTGGTTTAATTGACTGTTTTTTGAAAAAAATATGCAAGTTTGAAAAGTTCACCTTCTACACGATTTTTGGGCAAATTTGATGGGCCCACGATTTCAAAATGCGTTTTTTTCGCAAAAGTTGCTTTGGCTTCAACTGAGGCTCTGACATTAATATTTGTTCAAAGCTTATGACACATTCAAAGAAATAAATTAAATTGGCTATTTTTTGCAAAATATATGCAAGTTTGAAAAATTCACCTTCTATACGATTTTTGCACAAATTTGATGGGCTATAGCCCACGATTTCAAAATGCGTTTTTTTCGCAAAAGTTGCTTTGGCTTCAACTGAGGCTCTGACATTAATATTTGTTCAAAGCTTATGACACATTCAAAGAAATAAATTAAATTGGCTATTTTTTGCAAAATATATGCAAGTTTGAAAAATTCACCTTCTATACGATTTTTGCACAAATTTGATGGGCTATAGCCCACGATTTCAAAATGCGTTTTTTTCGCAAAAGTTGCTTTTGCTTCAACTGAGGCTCTTATAGTAATATTTATTCAAAGCTTATGATACATTCAAAGAAATTGGTTTAATTGACTGTTTTTTGAAAAAAATATGCAAGTTTGAAAAGTTCACCTTCTACACGATTTTTGGGCAAATTTGATGGGCCCACGATTTCAAAATGCGTTTTTTTCGCAAAAGTTGCTTTTGCTTCAACTGAGGCTCTTATAGTAATATTTATTCAAAGCTCATGACACATTCAAAGAAATTCGTTTAATTGACTGTTTTTTGCAAAATATATGCAAGTTTGAAAAATTCACCTTCTACACGATTTTTGCGCAAATTTGATGGGCTATAGCCCACGATTTCAAAATGCGTTTTTTTCGCAAAAGTTGCTTTGGCTTCAACTGAGGCTCTGACATTAATATTTGTTCAAAGCTTATGACACATTCAAAGAAATTGGTTTAATTGACTGTTTTTTGAAAAAAATATGCAAGTTTGAAAAGTTCACCTTCTACACGAATTTTGGGCAAATTTGATGGGCCCACGATTTCAAAATGCGTTTTTTTCGCAAAAGTTGCTTTGGCTTCAACTGAGGCTCAGACATTAATATTTATTCAAAGCTTATGATATATTCAAAAAATTTAACGAAAATGAATGTTTTTTGCAAAAAATATGCAAGTTTGAAAAATTCACCTTCTACACGATTTTTGTGCAAATTTGATGGGCTATAGCCCACGATTTCAAAATGAGTTTTTTTCGCAAAAGTTGCTTTGGCTTCAACTGAGGCTCTTATAGTTATATTTATTCAAAGCTCATGACACATTCAAAGAAATAAATTAAATGGACTGTTTTTTGCAAAAAATATGCAAGTTTGAAAAATTCACCTTCTACACGATTTTTGTGCAAATTTGATGGGCTATAGCCCACGATTTCAAAATGCGTTTTTTTCGCAAAAGTTGCTTTTGCTTCAACTGAGGCTCTTATAGTAATATTTATTCAAAGCTTATGATACATTCAAAGAAATTGGTTTAATTGACTGTTTTTTGCAAAAAAATATGCAAATTTGAAAAATTCACCTTCTACACGATTTTTGCGCAAATTTGATGGGCTATAGCCCACGATTTCAAAATGCGTTTTTTTCGCAAAAGTTGCTTTGGCTTCAACTGAGGCTCTGACATTAATATTTGTTTAAACCTCACGACATATTCAAAGAAATTGGTTTAATTGACTGTTTTTTGAAAAAAATATGCAAGTTTGAAAAGTTCACCTTCTACACGATTTTTGCGCAAATTTGATGGGCCCACGATTTCAAAATGCGTTTTTTTCGCAAAAGTTGCTTTTGCTTCAACTGAGGCTCTTATAGTAATATTTATTCAAAGCTCATGACACATTCAAAGAAATTCGTTTAATTGACTGTTTTTTGCAAGATATATGCAAGTTTGAAAAATTCACCTTCTACACGATTTTTGTGCAAATTTGATGGGCTATAGCCCACGATTTCAAAATGCGTTTTTTTCGCAAAAGATGCTTTTGCTTCAACTGAGGCTCTTATAGTAATATTTATTCAAAGCTTATGATACATTCAAAGAAATTGGTTTAATTGACTGTTTTTTGCAAAAAAATATGCAAATTTGAAAAATTCACCTTCTACACGATTTTTGCGCAAATTTGATGGGCTATAGCCCACGATTTCAAAATGCGTTTTTTTCGCAAAAGTTGCTTTGGCTTCAACTGAGGCTCTTATAGTTATATTTATTCAAAGCTCATGACACATTCAAAGAAATAAATTAAATGGACTGTTTTTTGCAAAAAATATGCAAGTTTGAAAAATTCACCTTCTACACGATTTTTGTGCAAATTTGATGGGCTATAGCCCACGATTTCAAAATGCGTTTTTTTCGCAAAAGTTGCTTTGGCTTCAACTGAGGCTCAGACATTAATATTTATTCAAAGCTTATGATATATTCAAAAAATTTAACGAAAATGAATGTTTTTTGCAAAAAATATGCAAGTTTGAAAAATTCACCTTCTACACGATTTTTGTGCAAATTTGATGGGCTATAGCCCACGATTTCAAAATGCGTTTTTTTCGCAAAAGTTGCTTTGGCTTCAACTGAGGCTCTGACATTAATATTTGTGCAAAGCTCATGACACATTCAAAGAAATAAATTAAATGGACTGTTTTTTGCAAAAAATATGCAAGTTTGAAAAATTCACCTTCTACACGATTTTTGTGCAAATTTGATGGGCTATAGCCCACGATTTCAAAATGCGTTTTTTTCGCAAAAGTTGCTTTTGCTTCAACTGAGGCTCTTATAGTAATATTTATTCAAAGCTTATGATACATTCAAAGAAATTGGTTTAATTGACTGTTTTTTGCAAAAAAATATGCAAATTTGAAAAATTCACCTTCTACACGATTTTTGCGCAAATTTGATGGGCTATAGCCCACGATTTCAAAATGCGTTTTTTTCGCAAAAGTTGCTTTGGCTTCAACTGAGGCTCTGACATTAATATTTGTTCAAAGCTTATGACACATTCAAAGAAATAAATTAAATTGGCTATTTTTTGCAAAATATATGCAAGTTTGAAAAATTCACCTTCTACACGATTTTTGCGCAAATTTGATGGGCTATAGCCCACGATTTCAAAATGCGTTTTTTTCGCAAAAGTTGCTTTGGCTTCAACTGAGGCTCTTATAGTTATATTTATTCAAAGCTCATGACACATTCAAAGAAATAAATTAAATGGACTGTTTTTTGCAAAAAATATGCAAGTTTGAAAAATTCACCTTCTACACGATTTTTGTGCAAATTTGATGGGCTATAGCCCACGATTTCAAAATGCGTTTTTTTCGCAAAAGTTGCTTTTGCTTCAACTGAGGCTCTTATAGTAATATTTATTCAAAGCTTATGACACATTCAAAGAAATTGGTTTAATTGACTGTTTTTTGCAAAATATATGCAAGTTTGAAAAATTCACCTTCTACACGATTTTTGTGCAAATTTGATGGGCTATAGCCCACGATTTCAAAATGCGTTTTTTTCGCAAAAGTTGCTTTGGCTTCAACTGAGGCTCTGACATTAATATTTGTTCAAAGCTTATGACACATTCAAAGAAATTGGTTTAATTGACTGTTTTTTGAAAAAAATATGCAAGTTTGAAAAGTTCACCTTCTACACGAATTTTGGGCAAATTTGATGGGCCCACGATTTCAAAATGCGTTTTTTTCGCAAAAGTTGCTTTGGCTTCAACTGAGGCTCAGACATTAATATTTATTCAAAGCTTATGATATATTCAAAAAATTTAACGAAAATGAATGTTTTTTGCAAAAAATATGCAAGTTTGAAAAATTCACCTTCTACACGATTTTTGTGCAAATTTGATGGGCTATAGCCCACGATTTCAAAATGAGTTTTTTTCGCAAAAGTTGCTTTGGCTTCAACTGAGGCTCTTATAGTTATATTTATTCAAAGCTCATGACACATTCAAAGAAATAAATTAAATGGACTGTTTTTTGCAAAAAATATGCAAGTTTGAAAAATTCACCTTCTACACGATTTTTGTGCAAATTTGATGGGCTATAGCCCACGATTTCAAAATGCGTTTTTTTCGCAAAAGTTGCTTTTGCTTCAACTGAGGCTCTTATAGTAATATTTATTCAAAGCTTATGATACATTCAAAGAAATTGGTTTAATTGACTGTTTTTTGCAAAAAAATATGCAAATTTGAAAAATTCACCTTCTACACGATTTTTGCGCAAATTTGATGGGCTATAGCCCACGATTTCAAAATGCGTTTTTTTCGCAAAAGTTGCTTTGGCTTCAACTGAGGCTCTGACATTAATATTTGTTTAAACCTCACGACATATTCAAAGAAATTGGTTTAATTGACTGTTTTTTGAAAAAAATATGCAAGTTTGAAAAGTTCACCTTCTACACGATTTTTGCGCAAATTTGATGGGCCCACGATTTCAAAATGCGTTTTTTTCGCAAAAGTTGCTTTTGCTTCAACTGAGGCTCTTATAGTAATATTTATTCAAAGCTCATGACACATTCAAAGAAATTCGTTTAATTGACTGTTTTTTGCAAGATATATGCAAGTTTGAAAAATTCACCTTCTACACGATTTTTGTGCAAATTTGATGGGCTATAGCCCACGATTTCAAAATGCGTTTTTTTCGCAAAAGATGCTTTTGCTTCAACTGAGGCTCTTATAGTAATATTTATTCAAAGCTTATGATACATTCAAAGAAATTGGTTTAATTGACTGTTTTTTGCAAAAAAATATGCAAATTTGAAAAATTCACCTTCTACACGATTTTTGCGCAAATTTGATGGGCTATAGCCCACGATTTCAAAATGCGTTTTTTTCGCAAAAGTTGCTTTGGCTTCAACTGAGGCTCTTATAGTTATATTTATTCAAAGCTCATGACACATTCAAAGAAATAAATTAAATGGACTGTTTTTTGCAAAAAATATGCAAGTTTGAAAAATTCACCTTCTACACGATTTTTGTGCAAATTTGATGGGCTATAGCCCACGATTTCAAAATGCGTTTTTTTCGCAAAAGTTGCTTTGGCTTCAACTGAGGCTCAGACATTAATATTTATTCAAAGCTTATGATATATTCAAAAAATTTAACGAAAATGAATGTTTTTTGCAAAAAATATGCAAGTTTGAAAAATTCACCTTCTACACGATTTTTGTGCAAATTTGATGGGCTATAGCCCACGATTTCAAAATGCGTTTTTTTCGCAAAAGTTGCTTTGGCTTCAACTGAGGCTCAGACATTAATATTTATTCAAAGCTTATGATATATTCAAAAAATTTAACGAAAATGAATGTTTTTTGCAAAAAATATGCAAGTTTGAAAAATTCACCTTCTACACGATTTTTGTGCAAATTTGATGGGCTATAGCCCACGATTTCAAAATGCGTTTTTTTCGCAAAAGATGCTTTTGCTTCAACTGAGGCTCTTATAGTAATATTTATTCAAAGCTTATGATACATTCAAAGAAATTGGTTTAATTGACTGTTTTTTGCAAAAAAATATGCAAATTTGAAAAATTCACCTTCTACACGATTTTTGCGCAAATTTGATGGGCTATAGCCCACGATTTCAAAATGCGTTTTTTTCGCAAAAGTTGCTTTGGCTTCAACTGAGGCTCTTATAGTTATATTTATTCAAAGCTCATGACACATTCAAAGAAATAAATTAAATGGACTGTTTTTTGCAAAAAATATGCAAGTTTGAAAAATTCACCTTCTACACGATTTTTGTGCAAATTTGATGGGCTATAGCCCACGATTTCAAAATGCGTTTTTTTCGCAAAAGTTGCTTTGGCTTCAACTGAGGCTCAGACATTAATATTTATTCAAAGCTTATGATATATTCAAAAAATTTAACGAAAATGAATGTTTTTTGCAAAAAATATGCAAGTTTGAAAAATTCACCTTCTACACGATTTTTGTGCAAATTTGATGGGCTATAGCCCACGATTTCAAAATGCGTTTTTTTCGCAAAAGTTGCTTTGGCTTCAACTGAGGCTCTGACATTAATATTTGTGCAAAGCTCATGACACATTCAAAGAAATAAATTAAATGGACTGTTTTTTGCAAAAAATATGCAAGTTTGAAAAATTCACCTTCTACACGATTTTTGTGCAAATTTGATGGGCTATAGCCCACGATTTCAAAATGCGTTTTTTTCGCAAAAGTTGCTTTTGCTTCAACTGAGGCTCTTATAGTAATATTTATTCAAAGCTTATGATACATTCAAAGAAATTGGTTTAATTGACTGTTTTTTGCAAAAAAATATGCAAATTTGAAAAATTCACCTTCTACACGATTTTTGCGCAAATTTGATGGGCTATAGCCCACGATTTCAAAATGCGTTTTTTTCGCAAAAGTTGCTTTGGCTTCAACTGAGGCTCTGACATTAATATTTGTTCAAAGCTTATGACACATTCAAAGAAATAAATTAAATTGGCTATTTTTTGCAAAATATATGCAAGTTTGAAAAATTCACCTTCTACACGATTTTTGCGCAAATTTGATGGGCTATAGCCCACGATTTCAAAATGCGTTTTTTTCGCAAAAGTTGCTTTGGCTTCAACTGAGGCTCTTATAGTTATATTTATTCAAAGCTCATGACACATTCAAAGAAATAAATTAAATGGACTGTTTTTTGCAAAAAATATGCAAGTTTGAAAAATTCACCTTCTACACGATTTTTGTGCAAATTTGATGGGCTATAGCCCACGATTTCAAAATGCGTTTTTTTCGCAAAAGTTGCTTTTGCTTCAACTGAGGCTCTTATAGTAATATTTATTCAAAGCTTATGACACATTCAAAGAAATTGGTTTAATTGACTGTTTTTTGCAAAATATATGCAAGTTTGAAAAATTCACCTTCTACACGATTTTTGTGCAAATTTGATGGGCTATAGCCCACGATTTCAAAATGCGTTTTTTTCGCAAAAGTTGCTTTGGCTTCAACTGAGGCTCTGACATTAATATTTGTTCAAAGCTTATGACACATTCAAAGAAATTGGTTTAATTGACTGTTTTTTGAAAAAAATATGCAAGTTTGAAAAGTTCACCTTCTACACGAATTTTGGGCAAATTTGATGGGCCCACGATTTCAAAATGCGTTTTTTTCGCAAAAGTTGCTTTGGCTTCAACTGAGGCTCAGACATTAATATTTATTCAAAGCTTATGATATATTCAAAAAATTTAACGAAAATGAATGTTTTTTGCAAAAAATATGCAAGTTTGAAAAATTCACCTTCTACACGATTTTTGTGCAAATTTGATGGGCTATAGCCCACGATTTCAAAATGAGTTTTTTTCGCAAAAGTTGCTTTGGCTTCAACTGAGGCTCTTATAGTTATATTTATTCAAAGCTCATGACACATTCAAAGAAATAAATTAAATGGACTGTTTTTTGCAAAAAATATGCAAGTTTGAAAAATTCACCTTCTACACGATTTTTGTGCAAATTTGATGGGCTATAGCCCACGATTTCAAAATGCGTTTTTTTCGCAAAAGTTGCTTTTGCTTCAACTGAGGCTCTTATAGTAATATTTATTCAAAGCTTATGATACATTCAAAGAAATTGGTTTAATTGACTGTTTTTTGCAAAAAAATATGCAAATTTGAAAAATTCACCTTCTACACGATTTTTGCGCAAATTTGATGGGCTATAGCCCACGATTTCAAAATGCGTTTTTTTCGCAAAAGTTGCTTTGGCTTCAACTGAGGCTCTGACATTAATATTTGTTTAAACCTCACGACATATTCAAAGAAATTGGTTTAATTGACTGTTTTTTGAAAAAAATATGCAAGTTTGAAAAGTTCACCTTCTACACGATTTTTGCGCAAATTTGATGGGCCCACGATTTCAAAATGCGTTTTTTTCGCAAAAGTTGCTTTTGCTTCAACTGAGGCTCTTATAGTAATATTTATTCAAAGCTCATGACACATTCAAAGAAATTCGTTTAATTGACTGTTTTTTGCAAGATATATGCAAGTTTGAAAAATTCACCTTCTACACGATTTTTGTGCAAATTTGATGGGCTATAGCCCACGATTTCAAAATGCGTTTTTTTCGCAAAAGATGCTTTTGCTTCAACTGAGGCTCTTATAGTAATATTTATTCAAAGCTTATGATACATTCAAAGAAATTGGTTTAATTGACTGTTTTTTGCAAAAAAATATGCAAATTTGAAAAATTCACCTTCTACACGATTTTTGCGCAAATTTGATGGGCTATAGCCCACGATTTCAAAATGCGTTTTTTTCGCAAAAGTTGCTTTGGCTTCAACTGAGGCTCTTATAGTTATATTTATTCAAAGCTCATGACACATTCAAAGAAATAAATTAAATGGACTGTTTTTTGCAAAAAATATGCAAGTTTGAAAAATTCACCTTCTACACGATTTTTGTGCAAATTTGATGGGCTATAGCCCACGATTTCAAAATGCGTTTTTTTCGCAAAAGTTGCTTTGGCTTCAACTGAGGCTCAGACATTAATATTTATTCAAAGCTTATGATATATTCAAAAAATTTAACGAAAATGAATGTTTTTTGCAAAAAATATGCAAGTTTGAAAAATTCACCTTCTACACGATTTTTGTGCAAATTTGATGGGCTATAGCCCACGATTTCAAAATGCGTTTTTTTCGCAAAAGTTGCTTTGGCTTCAACTGAGGCTCTGACATTAATATTTGTGCAAAGCTCATGACACATTCAAAGAAATAAATTAAATGGACTGTTTTTTGCAAAAAATATGCAAGTTTGAAAAATTCACCTTCTACACGATTTTTGTGCAAATTTGATGGGCTATAGCCCACGATTTCAAAATGCGTTTTTTTCGCAAAAGTTGCTTTTGCTTCAACTGAGGCTCTTATAGTAATATTTATTCAAAGCTTATGATACATTCAAAGAAATTGGTTTAATTGACTGTTTTTTGCAAAAAAATATGCAAATTTGAAAAATTCACCTTCTACACGATTTTTGCGCAAATTTGATGGGCTATAGCCCACGATTTCAAAATGCGTTTTTTTCGCAAAAGTTGCTTTGGCTTCAACTGAGGCTCTGACATTAATATTTGTTCAAAGCTTATGACACATTCAAAGAAATAAATTAAATTGGCTATTTTTTGCAAAATATATGCAAGTTTGAAAAATTCACCTTCTACACGATTTTTGCGCAAATTTGATGGGCTATAGCCCACGATTTCAAAATGCGTTTTTTTCGCAAAAGTTGCTTTGGCTTCAACTGAGGCTCTTATAGTTATATTTATTCAAAGCTCATGACACATTCAAAGAAATAAATTAAATGGACTGTTTTTTGCAAAAAATATGCAAGTTTGAAAAATTCACCTTCTACACGATTTTTGTGCAAATTTGATGGGCTATAGCCCACGATTTCAAAATGCGTTTTTTTCGCAAAAGTTGCTTTGGCTTCAACTGAGGCTCAGACATTAATATTTATTCAAAGCTTATGATATATTCAAAAAATTTAACGAAAATGAATGTTTTTTGCAAAAAATATGCAAGTTTGAAAAATTCACCTTCTACACGATTTTTGTGCAAATTTGATGGGCTATAGCCCACGATTTCAAAATGCGTTTTTTTCGCAAAAGTTGCTTTGGCTTCAACTGAGGCTCTGACATTAATATTTGTGCAAAGCTCATGACACATTCAAAGAAATAAATTAAATGGACTGTTTTTTGCAAAAAATATGCAAGTTTGAAAAATTCACCTTCTACACGATTTTTGTGCAAATTTGATGGGCTATAGCCCACGATTTCAAAATGCGTTTTTTTCGCAAAAGTTGCTTTTGCTTCAACTGAGGCTCTTATAGTAATATTTATTCAAAGCTTATGATACATTCAAAGAAATTGGTTTAATTGACTGTTTTTTGCAAAAAAATATGCAAATTTGAAAAATTCACCTTCTACACGATTTTTGCGCAAATTTGATGGGCTATAGCCCACGATTTCAAAATGCGTTTTTTTCGCAAAAGTTGCTTTGGCTTCAACTGAGACTCAGACATTAATATTTATTCAAAGCTTATGATATATTCAAAAAATTTAACGAAAATGAATGTTTTTTGCAAAAAATATGCAAGTTTGAAAAATTCACCTTCTACACGATTTTTGTGCAAATTTGATGGGCTATAGCCCACGATTTCAAAATGCGTTTTTTTCGCAAAAGTTGCTTTTGCTTCAACTGAGGCTCTTATAGTAATATTTATTCAAAGCTTATGACACATTCAAAGAAATTGGTTTAATTGACTGTTTTTTGCAAAATATATGCAAGTTTGAAAAATTCACCTTCTACACGATTTTTGCGCAAATTTGATGGGCTATAGCCCACGATTTCAAAATGCGTTTTTTTCGCAAAAGTTGCTTTGGCTTCAACTGAGGCTCTTATAGTTATATTTATTCAAAGCTCATGACACATTCAAAGAAATAAATTAAATGGACTGTTTTTTGCAAAAAATATGCAAGTTTGAAAAATTCACCTTCTACACGATTTTTGTGCAAATTTGATGGGCTATAGCCCACGATTTCAAAATGCGTTTTTTTCGCAAAAGTTGCTTTGGCTTCAACTGAGGCTCAGACATTAATATTTATTCAAAGCTTATGATATATTCAAAAAATTTAACGAAAATGAATGTTTTTTGCAAAAAATATGCAAGTTTGAAAAATTCACCTTCTACACGATTTTTGTGCAAATTTGATGGGCTATAGCCCACGATTTCAAAATGCGTTTTTTTCGCAAAAGTTGCTTTGGCTTCAACTGAGGCTCTGACATTAATATTTGTTCAAAGCTTATGACACATTCAAAGAAATAAATTAAATTGACTATTTTTTGCAAAAAATATGCAAGTTTGAAAAATTCACCTTCTACACGATTTTTGTGCAAATTTGATGGGCTATAGCCCACGATTTCAAAATGCGTTTTTTTCGCAAAAGTTGCTTTGGCTTCAACTGAGGCTCTTATAGTTATATTTATTCAAAGCTCATGACACATTCAAAGAAATAAATTAAATGGACTGTTTTTTGCAAAAAATATGCAAGTTTGAAAAATTCACCTTCTACACGATTTTTGTGCAAATTTGATGGGCTATAGCCCACGATTTCAAAATGCGTTTTTTTCGCAAAAGTTGCTTTTGCTTCAACTGAGGCTCTTATAGTAATATTTATTCAAAGCTTATGATACATTCAAAGAAATTGGTTTAATTGACTGTTTTTTGCAAAAAATATGCAAATTTGAAAAATTCACCTTCTACACGATTTTTGCGCAAATTTGATGGGCTATAGCCCACGATTTCAAAATGCGTTTTTTTCGCAAAAGTTGCTTGGGCTTCAACTGAGGCTCTTATAGTTATATTTATTCAAAGCTCATGACACATTCAAAGAAATAAATTAAATGGACTGTTTTTTGCAAAAAATATGCAAGTTTGAAAAATTCACCTTCTACACGATTTTTGTGCAAATTTGATGGGCTATAGCCCACGATTTCAAAATGCGTTTTTTTCGCAAAAGTTGCTTTGGCTTCAACTGAGGCTCTGACATTAATATTTGTTCAAAGCTTATGACACATTCAAAGAAATAAATTAAATTGGCTATTTTTTGCAAAATATATGCAAGTTTGAAAAATTCACCTTCTACACGATTTTTGCGCAAATTTGATGGGCTATAGCCCACGATTTCAAAATGCGTTTTTTTCGCAAAAATTGCTTTGGCTTCAACTGAGGCTCTTATAGTTATATTTATTCAAAGCTCATGACACATTCAAAGAAATAAATTAAATGGACTGTTTTTTGCAAAAAATATGCAAGTTTGAAAAATTCACCTTCTACACGATTTTTGTGCAAATTTGATGGGCTATAGCCCACGATTTCAAAATGCGTTTTTTTCGCAAAAGTTGCTTTGGCTTCAACTGAGGCTCAGACATTAATATTTATTCAAAGCTTATGATATATTCAAAAAATTTAACGAAAATGAATGTTTTTTGCAAAAAATATGCAAGTTTGAAAAATTCACCTTCTACACGATTTTTGTGCAAATTTGATGGGCTATAGCCCACGATTTCAAAATGCGTTTTTTTCGCAAAAGTTGCTTTGGCTTCAACTGAGGCTCTGACATTAATATTTGTTCAAAGCTTATGACACATTCAAAGAAATAAATTAAATTGACTATTTTTTGCAAAAAATATGCAAGTTTGAAAAATTCACCTTCTACACGATTTTTGTGCAAATTTGATGGGCTATAGCCCACGATTTCAAAATGCGTTTTTTTCGCAAAAGTTGCTTTGGCTTCAACTGAGGCTCTGACATTAATATTTGTTCAAAGCTTATGACACATTCAAAGAAATAAATTAAATTGACTATTTTTTGCAAAAAATATGCAAGTTTGAAAAATTCACCTTCTACACGATTTTTTCGCAAATTTGATGGGCTATAGCCCACGATTTCAAAATGCGTTTTTTTCGCAAAAGTTGCTTTGGCTTCAACTGAGGCTCTTATAGTAATATTTATTCAAAGCTTATGATATATTCAAAGAAATAAATTAAATGGACTGTTTTTTGCAAAAAATATGCAAGTTTGAAAAATTCACCTTCTACACGATTTTTGCGCAAATTTGATGGGCTATAGCCCACGATTTCAAAATGCGTTTTTTTCGCAAAAGTTGCTTTTGCTTCAACTGAGGCTCTTATAGTAATATTTATTCAAAGCTTATGATACATTCAAAGAAATTGGTTTAATTGACTGTTTTTTGCAAAAAAATATGCAAATTTGAAAAATTCACCTTCTACACGATTTGTTGCGCAAATTTTGATG
Organism: Orthonevra nobilis; assembly: GCA_963555765.1. Lineage (NCBI taxonomy): Eukaryota > Metazoa > Arthropoda > Insecta > Diptera > Syrphidae > Orthonevra > Orthonevra nobilis. The sequence goes on along the minus strand of OY743226.1, from coordinate 35,426,264 downwards.
GGCTATAGCCCACGATTTCAAAATGCGTTTTTTTCGCAAAAGTTGCTTTGGCTTCAACTGAGGCTCTTATAGATTATATTTATTCAAAGCTCATGACACATTCAAAGAAATAAATTAAATGGACTGTTTTTTGCAAAAAATATGCAAGTTTGAAAAATTCACCTTCTACACGATTTTTGCGCAAATTTGAGGCTCTTATAGTAATATTTTTTCAAAGCTTATGACACATTCAAAGAAATTGGTTTAATTGACTATTTTTTGCAAAAAAATATGCAAGTTTGAAAAATTCACCTTCTACACGATTTTTGCGCAAATTTGATGGGCTATAGCCCACGATTTCAAAATGCGTTTTTTTTCGCAAAAGTTGCTTTGGCTTCAACTGAGGCTCTTATAGTAATATTTATTTAAAGCTAATGACGCATTCAAAGAAATAAATTAAATGGACTGTTTTTTGCAAAAAATATGCAAGTTTGAAAAATTCACCTTCTATACGATTTTTGCGCAAATTTGATGGGCTATAGCCCACGATTTCAAAATGCGTTTTTTTCGCAAAAGTTGCTTGGCTTCAACAGAGGCTCTGACATTAATATATGTTCAAATGCTTACGACATATTCAAAGAAATTTGTTTAATTTACTATTTTAGCAAAAAATATGCAAGTTTGAAAAATTCACCTTCTACACGATTTTTGCGCAAATTTGATGGGCTATAGCCCACGATTTCAAAATGCGTTTTTTCGCAAAAGTTGCTTTGGCTTCAACAGAGGCTCTGACATTAATATATGTTCAAAGCTTACGACATATTCAAAGAAATTTGTTTAATTTACTATTTTAGCAAAAAATATGCAAGTTTGAAAATTCACCTTCTACACGATTTTTGCGCAAATTTGATGGGCTATAGCCACGATTTCAAAATGCGTTTTTTTCGCAAAAGTTGATTTGGCTTCAACTGAGGCTCTGACATTAATGTATGTTCAAAGCTTACGACATATTCAAAGAAATTTGTTTAATTTACTATTTTTTGCAAAAAATATGCAAGTTTGAAAAATTCACCTTCTACACGATTTTGGCGCAAATTTGATGGGCTATAGCCCACGATTTCAAAATGTGTTTTTTTCGCAAAAGTTGCTTTGGCTTCAACTGAGGCTCTGACATAAATATTTGTTCAAAGCTTATGACGCATTCAAAGAAATAAATTAAATTGACTATTTTTTGCAAAAAATATGCAAGTTTGAAAAATTCACCTTCTACACGATTTTTGCGTAAATTTGATGGGCTATAGCCCACGATTTCAAAATGCGTTTTTTTCGCAAAAGTTGATTTGGCTTCAACTGAGGCTCTGACATTAATGTATGTTCAAAGCTTACGACATATTCAAAGAAATTTGTTTAATTTACTATTTTTTGCAAAAAATATGCAAGTTTGAAAAATTCACCTTCTACACGATTTTTGCGCAAATTTGATGGGCTATAGCCCACGATTTCAAAATGCGTTTTTTTCGCAAAAGTTGATTTGGCTTCAACTGAGGCTCTGACATTAATGTATGTTCAAAGCTTACGACATATTCAAAGAAATTTGTTTAATTTACTATTTTTTGCAAAAAATATGCAAGTTTGAAAAATTCACCTTCTACACGATTTTGGCGCAAATTTGATGGGCTATAGCCCACGATTTCAAAATGTGTTTTTTTCGCAAAAGTTGCTTTGGCTTCAACTGAGGCTCTGACATAAATATTTGTTCAAAGCTTATGACGCATTCAAAGAAATAAATTAAATTGACTATTTTTTGCAAAAAATATGCAAGTTTGAAAAATTCACCTTCTACACGATTTTTGCGCAAATTTGATGGGCTATAGCCCACGATTTCAAAATGCGTTTTTTTCGCAAAAGTTGATTTGGCTTCAACTGAGGCTCTGACATTAATGTATGTTCAAAGCTTACGACATATTCAAAGAAATTTGTTTAATTTACTATTTTTTGCAAAAAATATGCAAGTTTGAAAAATTCACCTTCTACACGATTTTTGCGCAAATTTGATGGGCTATAGCCCACGATTTCAAAATGCGTTTTTTTCGCAAAAGTTGATTTGGCTTCAACTGAGGCTCTGACATAAATATTTGTTCAAAGCTTATGATGCATTCGAAGAAATAAATTAAATTGACTATTTTTTGCAAAAAATATGCAAGTTTGAAAAATTCACCTTCTACACGATTTTTGCGCAAATTTGATGGGCTATAGCCCACGATTTCAAAATGCGTTTTTTTCGCAAAAGTTGCTTTTGCTTCAACTGAGGCTCTTATAGTAATATTTATTCAAAGCTTATGATACATTCAAAGAAATTGGTTTAATTGACTGTTTTTGAAAAAAATATGCAAGTTTGAAAAGTTCACCTTCTACACGATTTTTGGGCAAATTTGATGGGCCCACGATTTCAAAATGCGTTTTTTTCGCAAAAGTTGCTTTGGCTTCAACTGAGGCTCTGACATTAATATTTGTTCAAAGCTTATGACACATTCAAAGAAATAAATTAAATTGGCTATTTTTTGCAAAATATATGCAAGTTTGAAAAATTCACCTTCTATACGATTTTTGCACAAATTTGATGGGCTATAGCCCACGATTTCAAAATGCGTTTTTTTCGCAAAAGTTGCTTTGGCTTCAACTGAGGCTCTGACATTAATATTTGTTCAAAGCTTATGACACATTCAAAGAAATAAATTAAATTGGCTATTTTTTGCAAAATATATGCAAGTTTGAAAAATTCACCTTCTATACGATTTTTGCACAAATTTGATGGGCTATAGCCCACGATTTCAAAATGCGTTTTTTTCGCAAAAGTTGCTTTTGCTTCAACTGAGGCTCTTATAGTAATATTTATTCAAAGCTTATGATACATTCAAAGAAATTGGTTTAATTGACTGTTTTTTGAAAAAAATATGCAAGTTTGAAAAGTTCACCTTCTACACGATTTTTGGGCAAATTTGATGGGCCCACGATTTCAAAATGCGTTTTTTTCGCAAAAGTTGCTTTTGCTTCAACTGAGGCTCTTATAGTAATATTTATTCAAAGCTCATGACACATTCAAAGAAATTCGTTTAATTGACTGTTTTTTGCAAAATATATGCAAGTTTGAAAAATTCACCTTCTACACGATTTTTGCGCAAATTTGATGGGCTATAGCCCACGATTTCAAAATGCGTTTTTTTCGCAAAAGTTGCTTTGGCTTCAACTGAGGCTCTGACATTAATATTTGTTCAAAGCTTATGACACATTCAAAGAAATTGGTTTAATTGACTGTTTTTTGAAAAAAATATGCAAGTTTGAAAAGTTCACCTTCTACACGAATTTTGGGCAAATTTGATGGGCCCACGATTTCAAAATGCGTTTTTTTCGCAAAAGTTGCTTTGGCTTCAACTGAGGCTCAGACATTAATATTTATTCAAAGCTTATGATATATTCAAAAAATTTAACGAAAATGAATGTTTTTTGCAAAAAATATGCAAGTTTGAAAAATTCACCTTCTACACGATTTTTGTGCAAATTTGATGGGCTATAGCCCACGATTTCAAAATGCGTTTTTTTCGCAAAAGTTGATTTGGCTTCAACTGAGGCTCTGACATTAATGTATGTTCAAAGCTTATGATACATTCAAAGAAATTGGTTTAATTGACTGTTTTTTGCAAAAAAATATGCAAATTTGAAAAATTCACCTTCTACACGATTTTTGCGCAAATTTGATGGGCTGTAGCCCACGATTTCAAAATGCGTTTTTTTCGCAAAAGTTGCTTTGGCCTCAACTGAGGCTCTTATAGTAATATTTATTCAAAGCTTATGACACATTCAAAGAAATAAATTAAATTGACTATTTTTTGCAAAAAATATGCAAGTTTGAAAAATTCACCTTCTACACGATTTTTGCGCAAATTTGATGGGCTATAGCCCACGATTTCAAAATGCGTTTTTTTCGCAAAAGTTGATTTGGCTTCAACTGAGGCTCTGACATTAATGTATGTTCAAAGCTTACGACATATTCAAAGAAATTTGTTTAATTTACTATTTTTTGCAAAAAATATGCAAGTTTGAAAAATTCACCTTCTACACGATTATTGCGCAAATTTGATGGGCTATAGCCCACGATTTCAAAATGCGTTTTTTTCGCAAAAGTTGATTTGGCTTCAACTGAGGCTCTGACATTAATGTATGTTCAAAGCTTACGACATATTCAAAGAAATTTGTTTAATTTACTATTTTTTGCAAAAAATATGCAAGTTTGAAAAATTCACCTTCTACACGATTTTTGCGCAAATTTGATGGGCTATAGCCCACGATTTCAAAATGCGTTTTTTTCGCAAAAGTTGATTTGGCTTCAACTGAGGCTCTGACATTAATGTATGTTCAAAGCTTACGACATATTCAAAGAAATTTGTTTAATTTACTATTTTTTGCAAAAAATATGCAAGTTTGAAAAATTCACCTTCTACACGATTTTCGCGCAAATTTGATGGGCTATAGCCCACGATTTCAAAATGCGTTTTTTTCATAAAAGTTGCTTTGGCTTCAACTGAGGCTCTGACATAAATATTTGTTCAAAGCTTATGACGCATTCAAAGAAATAAATTAAATTGACTATTTTTTGCAAAAAATATGCAAGTTTGAAAAATTCACCTTCTACACGATTTTTGCGCAAATTTGATGGGCTATAGCCCACGATTTCAAAATGCGTTTTTTTCATAAAAGTTGCTTTGGCTTCAACTGAGGCTCTGACATAAATATTTGTTCAAAGCTTATGACGCATTCAAAGAAATAAATTAAATTGACTATTTTTTGCAAAAAATATGCAAGTTTGAAAAATTCACCTTCTACACGATTTTTGCGCAAATTTGATGGGCTATAGCCCACGATTTCAAAATGCGTTTTTTTCGCAAAAGTTGATTTGGCTTCAACTGAGGCTCTGACATTAATGTATGTTCAAAGCTTACGACATATTCAAAGAAATTTGTTTAATTTACTATTTTTTGCAAAAAATATGCAAGTTTGAAAAATTCACCTTCTACACGATTTTTGCGCAAATTTGATGGGCTATAGCCCACGATTTCAAAATGCGTTTTTTTCGCAAAAGTTGATTTGGCTTCAACTGAGGCTCTGACATTAATGTATGTTCAAAGCTTACGACATATTCAAAGAAATTTGTTAAATTTACTATTTTTTGCAAAAAATATGCAAGTTTGAAAAATTCACCTTCTACACGATTTTTGCGCAAATTTGATGGGCTATAGCCCACGATTTCAAAATGCGTTTTTTTCGCAAAAGTTGATTTGGCTTCAACTGAGGCTCTGACATTAATGTATGTTCAAAGCTTACGACATATTCAAAGAAATTTGTTTAATTTACTATTTTTTGCAAAAAATATGCAAGTTTGAAAAATTCACCTTCTACACGATTTTTGCGCAAATTTGATGGGCTATAGCCCACGATTTCAAAATGCGTTTTTTTCGCAAAAGTTGATTTGGCTTCAACTGAGGCTCTGACATTCATGTATGCTCAAAGCTTACGACATATTCAAAGAAATTTGTTTAATTTACTATTTTTTGCAAAAAATATGCAAGTTTGAAAAATTCACCTTCTACACGATTTTCGCGCAAATTTGATGGGCTATAGCCCACGATTTCAAAATGCGTTTTTTTCATAAAAGTTGCTTTGGCTTCAACTGAGGCTCTGACATAAATATTTGTTCAAAGCTTATGACGCATTCAAAGAAATAAATTAAATTGACTATTTTTTGCAAAAAATATGCAAGTTTGAAAAATTCACCTTCTACACGATTTTTGCGCAAATTTGATGGGCTATAGCCCACGATTTCAAAATGCGTTTTTTTCATAAAAGTTGCTTTATCTTCAACTGAGGCTCTGACATAAATATTTGTTCAAAGCTTATGACGCATTCAAAGAAATAAATTAAATTGACTATTTTTTGCAAAAAATATGCAAGTTTGAAAAATTCACCTTCTACACGATTTTTGCGCAAATTTGATGGGCTACAGCCCACGATTTCAAAATGCGTTTTTTTCATAAAAGTTGCTTTGGCTTCAACTGAGGCTCTGACATAAATATTTGTTCAAAGCTTATGACGCATTCAAAGAAATAAATTAAATTGACTATTTTTTGTAAAAAATATGCAAGTTTGAAAAATTCACCTTCTACACGATTTTTGCGCAAATTTGATGGGCTATAGCCCACGATTTCAAAATGCGTTTTTTTCGCAAAAGTTGATTTGGCTTCAACTGAGGCTCTGACATTAATGTATGTTCAAAGCTTACGACATATTCAAAGAAATTTGTTTAATTTACTATTTTTTGCAAAAAATATGCAAGTTTGAAAAATTCACCTTCTACACGATTTTTGCGCAAATTTGATGGGCTATAGCCCACGATTTCAAAATGCGTTTTTTTCGCAAAAGTTGATTTGGCTTCAACTGAGCCTCTGACATTAATGTATGTTCAAAGCTTACGACATATTCAAAGAAATTTGTTTAATTTACTATTTTTTGCAAAAAATATGCAAGTTTGAAAAATTCACCTTCTACACGATTTTTGCGCAAATTTGATGGGCTATAGCCCACGATTTCAAAATGCGTTTTTTTCGCAAAAGTTGATTTGGCTTCAACTGAGGCTCTGACATTAATGTATGTTCAAAGCTTACGACATATTCAAAGAAATTTGTTTAATTTACTATTTTTTGCAAAAAATATGCAAGTTTGAAAAATTCACCTTCTTCGATTTTTGCGCAAATTTGATGGGCTATAGCCCACGATTTCAAAATGCGTTTTTTTCGCAAAAGTTGCTTTGGCTTCAACTGTGGCTCTTATAGTAATATTTATTCAAAGCTTATGAAATATTCAAAGAAATTGGTTTACTTGACTATTTTTTGCAAAAAATATGCAAGTTTGAAAAATTCACCTTCTACACGATTTTTGCGCAAATTTGATGGGCTATAGCCCACGATTTCAAAATGCGTTTTTTTCATAAAAGTTGCTTTGGCTTCAACTGAGGCTCTGACATAAATATTTGTTCAAAGCTTATGACGCATTCAAAGAAATAAATTAAATTGACTATTTTTTGCAAAAAATATGCAAGTTTGAAAAATTCACCTTCTACACGATTTTTGCGCAAATTTGATGGGCTATAGCCCACGATTTCCAAATGCGTTTTTTTCGCAAAAGTTGATTTGGCTTCAACTGAGGCTCTGACATTAATGTATGTTCAAAGCTTACGACATATTCAAAGAAATTTGTTTAATTTACTATTTTTTGCAAAAAATATGCAAGTTTGAAAAATTCACCTTCTACACGATTTTCGCGCAAATTTGATGGGCTATAGCCCACGATTTCAAAATGCGTTTTTTTCATAAAAGTTGCTTTGGCTTCAACTGAGGCTCTGACATAAATATTTGTTCAAAGCTTATGACGCATTCAAAGAAATAAATTAAATTGACTATTTTTTGCAAAAAATATGCAAGTTTGAAAAATTCACCTTCTACACGATTTTTGCGCAAATTTGATGGGCTACAGCCCACGATTTCAAAATGCGTTTTTTTCGCAAAAGTTGATTTGGCTTCAACTGAGGCTCTGACATTAATGTATGTTCAAAGCTTACGACATATTCAAAGAAATTTGTTTAATTTACTATTTTTTGCAAAAAATATGCAAGTTTGAAAAATTCACCTTCTACACGATTTTTGCGCAAATTTGATGGGCTATAGCCCACGATTTCAAAATGCGTTTTTTTCGCAAAAGTTGATTTGGCTTCAACTGAGGCTCTGACATTAATGTATGTTCAAAGCTTACGACATATTCAAAGAAATTTGTTTAATTTACTATTTTTTGCAAAAAATATGCAAGTTTGAAAAATTCACCTTCTACACGATTTTCGCGCAAATTTGATGGGCTATAGCCCACGATTTCAAAATGCGTTTTTTTCATAAAAGTTGCTTTGGCTTCAACTGAGGCTCTGACATAAATATTTGTTCGAAGCTTATGACGCATTCAAAGAAATAAATTAAATTGACTATTTTTTGCAAAAAATATGCAAGTTTGAAAAATTCACCTTCTACACGATTTTTGCGCAAATTTGATGGGCTACAGCCCACGATTTCAAAATGCGTTTTTTTCGCAAAAGTTGATTTGGCTTCAACTGAGGCTCTGACATTAATGTATGTTCAAAGCTTACGACATATTCAAAGAAATTTGTTTAATTTACTATTTTTTGCAAAAAATATGCAAGTTTGAAAAATTCACCTTCTACACGATTTTTGCGCAAATTTGATGGGCTATAGCCCACGATTTCAAAATGCGTTTTTTTCATAAAAGTTGCTTTGGCTTCAAGTGAGGCTCTGACATAAATATTTGTTCAAAGCTTACGACATATTCAAAGAAATTTGTTTAATTTACTATTTTTTGCAAAAAATATGCAAGTTTGAAAAATTCACCTTCTACACGATTTTTGCGCAAATTTGATGGGCTATAGCCCACGATTTCAAAATGCGATTTTTTCGCAAAAGTTGCTTTGGCTTCAACTGAGGCTCAGACATTAATATTTATTCAAAGCTTATGATATATTCAAAAAATTTAACGAAAATGAATGTTTTTTGCAAAAAATATGCAAGTTTGAAAAATTCACCTTCTACACGATTTTTGTGCAAATTTGATGGGCTATAGCCCACGATTTCAAAATGCGTTTTTTTCGCAAAAGTTGCTTTGCCTTCAACTGAGGCTCTGACATTAATATTTGTGCAAAGCTCATGACACATTCAAAGAAATAAATTAAATGGACTGTTTTTTGCAAAAAATATGCAAGTTTGAAAAATTCACCTTCTACACGATTTTTGTGCAAATTTGATCGGCTATAGCCCACGATTTCAAAATGCGTTTTTTTCGCAAAAGTTGCTTTTGCTTCAACTGAGGCTCTTATAGTAATATTTATTCAAAGCTTATGATACATTCAAAGAAATTGGTTTAATTGACTGTTTTTTGCAAAAAAATATGCAAATTTGAAAAATTCACCTTCTACACGATTTTTGCGCAAATTTGATGGGCTATAGCCCACGATTTCAAAATGCGTTTTTTTCGCAAAAGTTGCTTGGGCTTCAACTGAGGCTCTTATAGTTATATTTATTCAAAGCTCATGACACATTCAAAGAAATAAATTAAATGGACTGTTTTTTGCAAAAAATATGCAAGTTTGAAAAATTCACCTTCTACACGATTTTTGTGCAAATTTGATGGGCTATAGCCCACGATTTCAAAATGCGTTTTTTTCGCAAAAGTTGCTTTGGCTTCAACTGAGGCTCAGACATTAATATTTATTCAAAGCTTATGATATATTCAAAAAATTTAACGAAAATGAATGTTTTTTGCAAAAAATATGCAAGTTTGAAAAATTCACCTTCTACACGATTTTTGTGCAAATTTGATGGGCTATAGCCCACGATTTCAAAATGCGTTTTTTTCGCAAAAGTTGCTTTGGCTTCAACTGAGGCTCTGACATTAATATTTGTTCAAAGCTTATGACACATTCAAAGAAATAAATTAAATTGGCTATTTTTTGCAAAATATATGCAAGTTTGAAAAATTCACCTTCTACACGATTTTTGTGCAAATTTGATGGGCTATAGCCCACGATTTCAAAATGCGTTTTTTTCGCAAAAATTGCTTTGGCTTCAACTGAGGCTCTTATAGTTATATTTATTCAAAGCCCATGACACATTCAAAGAAATAAATTAAATGGACTGTTTTTTGCAAAAAATATGCAAGTTTGAAAAATTCACCTTCTACACGATTTTTGTGCAAATTTGATGGGCTATAGCCCACGATTTCAAAATGCGTTTTTTTCGCAAAAGTTGCTTTGGCTTCAACTGAGGCTCAGACATTAATATTTATTCAAAGCTTATGATATATTCAAAAAATTTAACGAAAATGAATGTTTTTTGCAAAAAATATGCAAGTTTGAAAAATTCACCTTCTACACGATTTTTGTGCAAATTTGATGGGCTATAGCCCACGATTTCAAAATGCGTTTTTTTCGCAAAAGTTGCTTTGGCTTCAACTGAGGCTCTGACATTAATATTTGTTCAAAGCTTATGACACATTCAAAGAAATAAATTAAATTGACTATTTTTTGCAAAAAATATGCAAGTTTGAAAAATTCACCTTCTACACGATTTTTTCGCAAATTTGATGGGCTATAGCCCACGATTTCAAAATGCGTTTTTTTCGCAAAAGTTGCTTTGGTTTCAACTGAGGCTCTGACATTAATATTTGTTCAAAGCTTATGACACATTCAAAGAAATTGGTTTAATTGACTATTTTTTGCAAAAAATATGCAAGTTTGAAAAATTCACCTTCTACACGATTTTTGTGCAAATTTGATGGGCTATAGCCCACGATTTCAAAATGCGTTTTTTTCGCAAAAGTTGCTTTGGCTTCAACTGAGGCTCTGACATTAATATTTGTTCAAAGCTTATGACACATTCAAAGAAATAAATTAAATTGACTATTTTTTGCAAAAAATATGCAAGTTTGAAAAATTCACCTTCTACACGATTTTTTCGCAAATTTGATGGGCTATAGCCCACGATTTCAAAATGCGTTTTTTTCGCAAAAGTTGCTTTGGCTTCAACTGAGGCTCTTATAGTAATATTTATTCAAAGCTTATGATATATTCAAAGAAATAAATTAAATGGACTGTTTTTTGCAAAAAATATGCAAGTTTGAAAAATTCACCTTCTACACGATTTTTGCGCAAATTTGATGGGCTATAGCCCACGATTTCAAAATGCGTTTTTTTCGCAAAAGTTGCTTTTGCTTCAACTGAGGCTCTTATAGTAATATTTATTCAAAGCTTATGATACATTCAAAGAAATTGGTTTAATTGACTGTTTTTTGCAAAAAAATATGCAAATTTGAAAAATTCACCTTCTACACGATTTTTGCGCAAATTTGATGGGCTATAGCCCACGATTTCAAAATGCGTTTTTTTCGCAAAAGTTGCTTTGGCTTCAACTGAGGCTCTGACATTAATATTTGTGCAAAGCTTATGACACATTCAAAGAAATAAATTAAATTGGCTATTTTTTGCAAAATATATGCAAGTTTGAAAAATTCACCTTCTACACGATTTTTGTGCAAATTTGATGGGCTATAGCCCACGATTTCAAAATGCGTTTTTTTCGCAAAAGTTGCTTTGGCTTCAACTGAGGCTCTTATAGTTATATTTATTCAAAGCTCATGACACATTCAAAGAAATAAATTAAATGGACTGTTTTTTGCAAAAAATATGCAAGTTTGAAAAATTCACCTTCTACACGATTTTTGTGCAAATTTGATGGGCTATAGCCCACGATTTCAAAATGCGTTTTTTTCGCAAAAGTTGCTTTGGCTTCAACTGAGGCTCTGACATTAATATTTGTTCAAAGCTTATGACACATTCAAAGAAATAAATTAAATTGACTATTTTTTGCAAAAAATATGCAAGTTTGAAAAATTCACCTTCTACACGATTTTTTCGCAAATTTGATGGGCTATAGCCCACGATTTCAAAATGCGTTTTTTTCGCAAAAGTTGCTTTGGTTTCAACTGAGGCTCTGACATTAATATTTGTTCAAAGCTTATGACATATTCAAAGAAATTGGTTTAATTGACTATTTTTTGCAAAAAATATGCAAGTTTGAAAAATTCACCTTCTACACGATTTTTGTGCAAATTTGATGGGCTATAGCCCACGATTTCAAAATGCGTTTTTTTCGCAAAAGTTGCTTTGGTTTTAACTGAGGCTCTGACATTAATATTTGTTCAAAGCTTATGACACATTCAAAGAAATAAATTAAATTGACTATTTTTTGCAAAAAATATGCAAGTTTGAAAAATTCACCTTCTACACGATTTTTGCGCAAATTTGATGGGCTATAGCCCACGATTTCAAAATGCGTTTTTTTCGCAAAAGTTGCTTTGGCTTCAACTGAGGCTCAGACATTAATATTTATTCAAAGCTTATGATATATTCAAAAAATTTAACGAAAATGAATGTTTTTTGCAAAAAATATGCAAGTTTGAAAAATTCACCTTCTACACGATTTTTGTGCAAATTTGATGGGCTATAGCCCACGATTTCAAAATGCGTTTTTTTCGCAAAAGTTGCTTTGGCTTCAACTGAGGCTCAGACATTAATATTTATTCAAAGCTTATGATATATTCAAAAAATTTAACGAAAATGAATGTTTTTTGCAAAAAATATGCAAGTTTGAAAAATTCACCTTCTACACGATTTTTGTGCAAATTTGATGGGCTATAGCCCACGATTTCAAAATGCGTTTTTTTCGCAAAAGTTGCTTTGGCTTCAACTGAGGCTCTGACATTAATATTTGTTCAAAGCTTATGACACATTCAAAGAAATAAATTAAATTGGCTATTTTTTGCAAAATATATGCAAGTTTGAAAAATTCACCTTCTACACGATTTTTGCGCAAATTTGATGGGCTATAGCCCACGATTTCAAAATGCGTTTTTTTCGCAAAAGTTGCTTTGGCTTCAACTGAGGCTCTTATAGTTATATTTATTCAAAGCTCATGACACATTCAAAGAAATAAATTAAATGGACTGTTTTTTGCAAAAAATATGCAAGTTTGAAAAATTCACCTTCTACACGATTTTTGTGCAAATTTGATGGGCTATAGCCCACGATTTCAAAATGCGTTTTTTTCGCAAAAGTTGCTTTGGCTTCAACTGAGGCTCTGACATTAATATTTGTTCAAAGCTTATGACACATTCAAAGAAATAAATTAAATTGACTATTTTTTGCAAAAAATATGCAAGTTTGAAAAATTCACCTTCTACACGATTTTTTCGCAAATTTGATGGGCTATAGCCCACGATTTCAAAATGCGTTTTTTTCGCAAAAGTTGCTTTGGTTTCAACTGAGGCTCTGACATTAATATTTGTTCAAAGCTTATGACATATTCAAAGAAATTGGTTTAATTGACTATTTTTTGCAAAAAATATGCAAGTTTGAAAAATTCACCTTCTACACGATTTTTGTGCAAATTTGATGGGCTATAGCCCACGATTTCAAAATGCGTTTTTTTCGCAAAAGTTGCTTTGGTTTCAACTGAGGCTCTGACATTAATATTTGTTCAAAGCTTATGACACATTCAAAGAAATAAATTAAATTGACTATTTTTTGCAAAAAATATGCAAGTTTGAAAAATTCACCTTCTACACGATTTTTGCGCAAATTTGATGGGCTATAGCCCACGATTTCAAAATGCGTTTTTTTCGCAAAAGTTGCTTTGGCTTCAACTGAGGCTCAGACATTAATATTTATTCAAAGCTTATGATATATTCAAAAAATTTAACGAAAATGAATGTTTTTTGCAAAAAATATGCAAGTTTGAAAAATTCACCTTCTACACGATTTTTGTGCAAATTTGATGGGCTATAGCCCACGATTTCAAAATGCGTTTTTTTCGCAAAAGTTGCTTTGGCTTCAACTGAGGCTCAGACATTAATATTTATTCAAAGCTTATGATATATTCAAAAAATTTAACGAAAATGAATGTTTTTTGCAAAAAATATGCAAGTTTGAAAAATTCACCTTCTACACGATTTTTGTGCAAATTTGATGGGCTATAGCCCACGATTTCAAAATGCGTTTTTTTCGCAAAAGTTGCTTTGGCTTCAACTGAGGCTCTGACATTAATATTTGTTCAAAGCTTATGACACATTCAAAGAAATAAATTAAATTGACTATTTTTTGCAAAAAATATGCAAGTTTGAAAAATTCACCTTCTACACGATTTTTTCGCAAATTTGATGGGCTATAGCCCACGATTTCAAAATGCGTTTTTTTCGCAAAAGTTGCTTTGGTTTCAACTGAGGCTCTGACATTAATATTTGTTCAAAGCTTATGACATATTCAAAGAAATTGGTTTAATTGACTATTTTTTGCAAAAAATATGCAAGTTTGAAAAATTCACCTTCTACACGATTTTTGTGCAAATTTGATGGGCTATAGCCCACGATTTCAAAATGCGTTTTTTTCGCAAAAGTTGCTTTGGTTTCAACTGAGGCTCTGACATTAATATTTGTTCAAAGCTTATGACACATTCAAAGAAATAAATTAAATTGACTATTTTTTGCAAAAAATATGCAAGTTTGAAAAATTCACCTTCTACACGATTTTTGCGCAAATTTGATGGGCTATAGCCCACGATTTCAAAATGCGTTTTTTTCGCAAAAGTTGCTTTGGCTTCAACTGAGGCTCAGACATTAATATTTATTCAAAGCTTATGATATATTCAAAAAATTTAACGAAAATGAATGTTTTTTGCAAAAAATATGCAAGTTTGAAAAATTCACCTTCTACACGATTTTTGTGCAAATTTGATGGGCTATAGCCCACGATTTCAAAATGCGTTTTTTTCGCAAAAGTTGCTTTGGCTTCAACTGAGGCTCAGACATTAATATTTATTCAAAGCTTATGATATATTCAAAAAATTTAACGAAAATGAATGTTTTTTGCAAAAAATATGCAAGTTTGAAAAATTCACCTTCTACACGATTTTTGTGCAAATTTGATGGGCTATAGCCCACGATTTCAAAATGCGTTTTTTTCGCAAAAGTTGCTTTGGCTTCAACTGAGGCTCAGACATTAATATTTATTCAAAGCTTATGATATATTCAAAAAATTTAACGAAAATGAATGTTTTTTGCAAAAAATATGCAAGTTTGAAAAATTCACCTTCTACACGATTTTTGTGCAAATTTGATGGGCTATAGCCCACGATTTCAAAATGCGTTTTTTTCGCAAAAGTTGCTTTGGCTTCAACTGAGGCTCTGACATTAATATTTGTTCAAAGCTTATGACACATTCAAAGAAATAAATTAAATTGACTATTTTTTGCAAAAAATATGCAAGTTTGAAAAATTCACCTTCTACACGATTTTTGCGCAAATTTGATGGGCTATAGCCCACGATTTCAAAATGCGTTTTTTTCGCAAAAGTTGCTTTGGCTTCAACTGAGGCTCTTATAGTAATATTTATTCAAAGCTTATGATATATTCAAAGAAATAAATTAAATGGACTGTTTTTTGCAAAAAATATGCAAGTTTGAAAAATTCACCTTCTACACGATTTTTGCGCAAATTTGATGGGCTATAGCCCACGATTTCAAAATGCGTTTTTTTCGCAAAAGTTGCTTTGGCCTCAACTGAGGCTCTTATAGTAATATTTATTCAAAGCTTATGACACATTCAAAGAAATAAATTAAATTGACTATTTTTTGCAAAAAATATGCAAGTTTGAAAAATTCACCTTCTACACGATTTTTGCGCAAATTTGATGGGCTATAGCCCACGATTTCAAAATGCGTTTTTTTCGCAAAAGTTGATTTGGCTTCAACTGAGGCTCTGACATTAATATTTGTTCAAAGCTTATGATATATTCAAAGAAATAAATTAAATTGACTATTTTTTGCAAAAAATATGCAAGTTTGAAAAATTCACCTTCTACACGATTTTTGCGCAAATTTGATGGGCTATAGCCCACGATTTCAAAATGCGTTTTTTTCGCAAAAGTTGATTTGGTTTCAACTGAGGCTCTGACATTAATATTTGTTCAAAGCTTATGACATATTCAAAGAAATTGGTTTAATTGACTATTTTTTGCAAAAAATATGCAAGTTTGAAAAATTCACCTTCTACACGATTTTTGCGCAAATTTGATGGGCTATAGCCCACGATTTCAAAATGCGTTTTTTTCGCAAAAGTTGCTTTGGCTTCAACTGAGGCTCTTATAGTAATATTTATTCAAAGCTTATGATATATTCAAAGAAATAAATTAAATGGACTGTTTTTTGCAAAAAATATGCAAGTTTGAAAAATTCACCTTCTACACGATTTTTGCGCAAATTTGATGGGCTATAGCCCACGATTTCAAAATGCGTTTTTTTCGCAAAAGTTGCTTTGGCCTCAACTGAGGCTCTTATAGTAATATTTATTCAAAGCTTATGACACATTCAAAGAAATAAATTAAATTGACTATTTTTTGCAAAAAATATGCAAGTTTGAAAAATTCACCTTCTACACGATTTTTGCGCAAATTTGATGGGCTATAGCCCACGATTTCAAAATGCGTTTTTTTCGCAAAAGTTGCTTTGGCCTCAACTGAGGCTCTTATAGTAATATTTATTCAAAGCTTATGACACATTCAAAGAAATAAATTAAATTGACTATTTTTTGCAAAAAATATGCAAGTTTGAAAAATTCACCTTCTACACGATTTTTGCGCAAATTTGATGGGCTATAGCCCACGATTTCAAAATGCGTTTTTTTCGCAAAAGTTGATTTGGCTTCAACTGAGGCTCTGACATTAATATTTGTTCAAAGCTTATGATATATTCAAAGAAATAAATTAAATTGACTATTTTTTGCAAAAAATATGCAAGTTTGAAAAATTCACCTTCTACACGATTTTTGCGCAAATTTGATGGGCTATAGCCCACGATTTCAAAATGCGTTTTTTTCGCAAAAGTTGCTTTGGCTTCAACTGAGGCTCTTATAGTAATATTTATTCAAAGCTTATGATATATTCAAAGAAATAAATTAAATTGACTATTTTTTGCAAAAAATATGCAAGTTTGAAAAATTCACCTTCTACACGATTTTTTCGCAAATTTGATGGGCTATAGCCCACGATTTCAAAATGCGTTTTTTTCGCAAAAGTTGCTTTGGTTTCAACTGAGGCTCTGAAATTAATATTTGTTCAAAGCTTATGACATATTCAAAGAAATTGGTTTAATTGACTATTTTTTGCAAAAAATATGCAAGTTTGAAAAATTCACCTTCTACACGATTTTTGCGCAAATTTGATGGGCTATAGCCCACGATTTCAAAATGGGTTTTTTCGCAAAAGTTGCTTTGGCTTCAACTGAGGCTCAGACATTAATATTTATTCAAAGCTTATGATATATTCAAAGAAATAAATTAAATTGACTATTTTTTGCAAAAAATATGCAAGTTTGAAAAATTCACCTTCTACACGATTTTTGCGCAAATTTGATGGGCTATAGCCCACGATTTCAAAATGCGTTTTTTTCGCAAAAGTTGCTTTGGCTTCAACTGAGGCTCTTATAGTAATATTTATTCAAAGCTTATGATATATTCAAAGAAATAAATTAAATTGACTATTTTTTGCAAAAAATATGCAAGTTTGAAAAATTCACCTTCTACACGATTTTTTCGCAAATTTGATGGGCTATAGCCCACGATTTCAAAATGCGTTTTTTTCGCAAAAGTGGCTTTGGTTTCAACTGAGGCTCTGACATTAATATTTGTTCAAAGCTTATGACATATTCAAAGAAATTGGTTTAATTGACTATTTTTTGCAAAAAATATGCAAGTTTGAAAAATTCACCTTCTACACGATTTTTGCGCAAATTTGATGGGCTATAGCCCACGATTTCAAAATGCGTTTTTTTCGCAAAAGTTGCTTTGGCTTCAACTGAGGCTCTTATAGTAATATTTATTCAAAGCTTATGACACATTCAAAGAAATAAATTAAATTGACTATTTTTTGCAAAAAATATGCAAGTTTGAAAAATTCACCTTCTACACGATTTTTGCGCAAATTTGATGGGCTATAGCCCACGATTTCAAAATGCGTTTTTTTCGCAAAAGTTGCTTTGGCCTCAACTGAGGCTCTTATAGTAATATTTATTCAAAGCTTATGACACATTCAAAGAAATAAATTAAATTGACTATTTTTTGCAAAAAATATGCAAGTTTGAAAAATTCACCTTCTACACGATTTTTTCGCAAATTTGATGGGCTATAGCCCACGATTTCAAAATGCGTTTTTTTCGCAAAAGTTGCTTTGGTTTCAACTGAGGCTCTGACATTAATATTTGTTCAAAGCTTATGACTCAAAGAAATTGGTTTAATTGACTATTTTTTGCAAAAAATATGCAAGTTTGAAAAATTCACCTTCTACACGATTTTTGCGCAAATTTGATGGGCTATAGCCCACGATTTCAAAATGCGTTTTTTTCGCAAAAGTTGCTTTGGCTTCAACTGAGGCTCTTATAGTAATATTTATTCAAAGCTTATGATATATTCAAAGAAATAAATTAAAATGACTATTTTTTGCAAAAAATATGCAAGTTTGAAAAATTCACCTTCTACACGATTTTTTCGCAAATTTGATGGGCTATAGCCCACGATTTCAAAATGCGTTTTTTTCGCAAAAGTTGCTTTGGTTTCAACTGAGGCTCTGACATTAATATTTGTTCAAAGCTTATGACATATTCAAAGAAATTGGTTTAATTGACTATTTTTTGCAAAAAATATGCAAGTTTGAAAAATTCACCTTCTACACGATTTTTGCGCAAATTTGATGGGCTATAGCCCACGATTTCAAAATGCGTTTTTTTCGCAAAAGTTGCTTTGGCTTCAACTGAGGCTCAGACATTAATATTTATTCAAAGCTTATGATATATTCAAAAAATTTAACGAAAATGAATGTTTTTTGCAAAAAATATGCAAGTTTGAAAAATTCACCTTCTACACGATTTTTGTGCAAATTTGATGGGCTATAGCCCACGATTTCAAAATGCGTTTTTTTCGCAAAAGTTGCTTTGGCTTCAACTGAGGCTCTGACATTAATATTTGTTCAAAGCTTATGACACATTCAAAGAAATAAATTAAATTGACTATTTTTTGCAAAAAATATGCAAGTTTGAAAAATTCACCTTCTACACGATTTTTTCGCAAATTTGATGGGCTATAGCCCACGATTTCAAAATGCGTTTTTTTCGCAAAAGTTGCTTTGGCTTCAACTGAGGCTCTTATAGTTATATTTATTCAAAGCTTATGATATATTCAAAGAAATAAATTAAATGGACTGTTTTTTGCAAAAAATATGCAAGTTTGAAAAATTCACCTTCTACACGATTTTTGCGCAAATTTGAGGTAGTAATATTTTTTCAAAGCTTATGACACATTCAAAGAAATTGGTTTAATTGACTATTTTTTGCAAAAAATATGCAAGTTTGAAAAATTCACCTTCTACACGATTTTTGTGCAAATTTGATGGGCTATAGCCCACGATTTCAAAATGCGTTTTTTTTTGGCAAAAGTTGCTTTGGCTTCAACTGAGGCTCTTATAGTAATATTTATTTAAAGCTAATGACGCATTCAAAGAAATAAATTAAATGGACTGTTTTTTGCAAAAAATATGCAAGTTTGAAAAATTCACCTTCTATACGATTTTTGCGCAAATTTGATGGGCTATAGCCCACGATTTCAAAATGCGTTTTTTTCGCAAAAGTTGCTTTGGCTTCAACAGAGGCTCTGACATTAATATATGTTCAAAGCTTACGACATATTCAAAGAAATTTGTTTAATTTACTATTTTAGCAAAAAATATGCAAGTTTGAAAAATTCACCTTCTACACGATGTTTGCGCAAATTTGATGGGCTATAGCCCACGATTTCAAAATGCGTTTTTTTTGGCAAAAGTTGCTTTGGCTTCAACTGAGGCTCTTATAGGTATATTTATTTAAAGCTAATGACGCATTCAAAGAAATAAATTAAATGGACTGTTTTTTGCAAAAAATATGCAAGTTTGAAAAATTCACCTTCTATACGATTTTTGCGCAAATTTGATGGGCTATAGCCCACGATTTCAAAATGCGTTTTTTTCGCAAAAGTTGCTTTGGCTTCAACTGAGGCTCTGACATTAATGTATGTTCAAAGCTTACGACATATTCAAAGAAATTTGTTTAATTTACTATTTTTTTGCAAAAAATATGCAAGTTTGAAAAATTCACCTTCTTCGATTTTTGCGCAAATTTGATGGGCTATAGCCCACGATTTCAAAATGCGTTTTTTTCGCAAAAGTTGCTTTGGCTTCAACTGTGGCTCTTATAGTAATATTTATTCAAAGCTTATGAAATATTCAAAGAAATTGGTTTACTTGACTATTTTTTGCAAAAAATATGCAAGTTTGAAAAATTCACCTTCTACACGATTTTTGCGCAAATTTGATGGGCTATAGCCCACGATTTCAAAATGCGTTTTTTTCGCAAAAGTTGATTTGGCTTCAACTGAGGCTCTGACATTAATGTATGTTCAAAGCTTACGACATATTCAAAGAAATTTGTTTAATTTACTATTTTTTGCAAAAAATATGCAAGTTTGAAAAATTCACCTTCTACACGATTTTGGCGCAAATTTGATGGGCTATAGCCCACGATTTCAAAATGTGTTTTTTTCGCAAAAGTTGCTTTGGCTTCAACTGAGGCTCTGACATAAATATTTGTTCAAAGCTTATGACGCATTCAAAGAAATAAATTAAATTGACTATTTTTTGCAAAAAATATGCAAGTTTGAAAAATTCACCTTCTACACGATTTTTGCGCAAATTTGATGGGCTATAGCCCACGATTTCAAAATGCGTTTTTTTCGCAAAAGTTGATTTGGCTTCAACTGAGGCTCTGACATTAATGTATGTTCAAAGCTTACGACATATTCAAAGAAATTTGTTTAATTTACTATTTTTTGCAAAAAATATGCAAGTTTGAAAAATTCACCTTCTACACGATTTTTGCGCAAATTTGATGGGCTATAGCCCACGATTTCAAAATGCGTTTTTTTCGCAAAAGTTGATTTGGCTTCAACTGAGGCTCTGACATTAATGTATGTTCAAAGCTTACGACATATTCAAAGAAATTTGTTTAATTTACTATTTTTTGCAAAAAATATGCAAGTTTGAAAAATTCACCTTCTACACGATTTTTGCGCAAATTTGATGGGCTATAGCCCACGATTTCAAAATGCGTTTTTTTCGCAAAAGTTGATTTGGCTTCAACTGAGGCTCTGACATTAATGTATGTTCAAAGCTTACGACATATTCAAAGAAATTTGTTTAATTTACTATTTTTTGCAAAAAATATGCAAGTTTGAAAAATTCACCTTCTACACGATTTTTGCGCAAATTTGATGGGCTATAGCCCACGATTTCAAAATGCGTTTTTTTCGCAAAAGTTGATTTGGCTTCAACTGAGGCTCTGACATAAATATTTGTTCAAAGCTTATGATGCATTCAAAGAAATAAATTAAATTGACTATTTTTTGCAAAAAATATGCAAGTTTGAAAAATTCACCTTCTACACGATTTTTGCGCAAATTTGATGGGCTATAGCCCACGATTTCAAAATGCGTTTTTTTCGCAAAAGTTGCTTCGGCTTCAACTGAGGCTCTTATAGTTATATTTATTCAAAGCTTATGACACATTCAAAGAAATAAATTAAATTGACTATTTTTTGCAAAAAATATGCAAGTTTGAAAAATTCACCTTCTACACGATTTTTGCGCAAATTTGATGGGCTGTAGCCCACGATTTCAAAATGCGTTTTTTTCGCAAAAAATGCTTCGGCTTCAACTGAGGCTCTGACATTAATATTTGTTCAAAGCTTATGACACATTCAAAGAAATAAATTAAATCGACTGTTTTTTGCACAAAATATGCAAGTTTGAAAAATTCACCTTCTACACGATTTTTGCGCAAATTTGATGGGCTGTAGCCCACGATTTCAAAATGCGTTTTTTTCGCAAAAGTTGATTTGGCTTCAACTGAGGCTCTGACATTAATGTATGTTCAAAGCTTACGACATATTCAAAGAAATTTGTTTAATTTACTATTTTTTGCAAAAAATATGCAAGTTTGAAAAATTCACCTTCTACACGATTTTCGCGCAAATTTGATGGGCTATAGCCCACGATTTCAAAATGCGTTTTTTTCATAAAAGTTGCTTTGGCTTCAACTGAGGCTCTGACATAAATATTTGTTCAAAGCTTATGACGCATTCAAAGAAATAAATTAAATTGACTATTTTTTGCAAAAAATATGCAAGTTTGAAAAATTCACCTTCTACACGATTTTTGCGCAAATTTGATGGGCTATAGCCCACGATTTCAAAATGCGTTTTTTTCATAAAAGTTGCTTTATCTTCAACTGAGGCTCTGACATAAATATTTGTTCAAAGCTTATGACGCATTCAAAGAAATAAATTAAATTGACTATTTTTTGCAAAAAATATGCAAGTTTGAAAAATTCACCTTCTACACGATTTTTGCGCAAATTTGATGGGCTACAGCCCACGATTTCAAAATGCGTTTTTTTCATAAAAGTTGCTTTGGCTTCAACTGAGGCTCTGACATAAATATTTGTTCAAAGCTTATGACGCATTCAAAGAAATAAATTAAATTGACTATTTTTTGCAAAAAATATGCAAGTTTGAAAAATTCACCTTCTACACGATTTTTGCGCAAATTTGATGGGCTATAGCCCACGATTTCAAAATGCGTTTTTTTCATAAAAGTTGCTTTATCTTCAACTGAGGCTCTGACATAAATATTTGTTCAAAGCTTATGACGCATTCAAAGAAATAAATTAAATTGACTATTTTTTGCAAAAAATATGCAAGTTTGAAAAATTCACCTTCTACACGATTTTTGCGCAAATTTGATGGGCTATAGCCCACGATTTCAAAATGCGTTTTTTTCGCAAAAGTTGATTTGGCTTCAACTGAGGCTCTGACATTAATGTATGTTCAAAGCTTACGACATATTCAAAGAAATTTGTTTAATTTACTATTTTTTGCAAAAAATATGCAAGTTTGAAAAATTCACCTTCTACACGATTTTCGCGCAAATTTGATGGGCTATAGCCCACGATTTCAAAATGCGTTTTTTTCATAAAAGTTGCTTTGGCTTCAACTGAGGCTCTGACATAAATATTTGTTCAAAGCTTATGACGCATTCAAAGAAATAAATTAAATTGACTATTTTTTGCAAAAAATATGCAAGTTTGAAAAATTCACCTTCTACACGATTTTTGCGCAAATTTGATGGGCTATAGCCCACGATTTCAAAATGCGTTTTTTTCGCAAAAGTTGATTTGGCTTCAACTGAGGCTCTGACATTAATGTATGTTCAAAGCTTACGACATATTCAAAGAAATTTGTTTAATTTACTATTTTTTGCAAAAAATATGCAAGTTTGAAAAATTCACCTTCTACACGATTTTCGCGCAAATTTGATGGGCTATAGCCCACGATTTCAAAATGCGTTTTTTTCATAAAAGTTGCTTTGGCTTCAACTGAGGCTCTGACATAAATATTTGTTCAAAGCTTATGACGCATTCAAAGAAATAAATTAAATTGACTATTTTTTGCAAAAAATATGCAAGTTTGAAAAATTCACCTTCTACACGATTTTTGCGCAAATTTGATGGGCTATAGCCCACGATTTCAAAATGCGTTTTTTTCGCAAAAGTTGATTTGGCTTCAACTGAGGCTCTGACATTAATGTATGTTCAAAGCTTACGACATATTCAAAGAAATTTGTTTAATTTACTATTTTTTGCAAAAAATATGCAAGTTTGAAAAATTCACCTTCTACACGATTTTTGCGCAAATTTGATGGGCTATAGCCCACGATTTCAAAATGCGTTTTTTTCGCAAAAGTTGATTTGGCTTCAACTGAGGCTCTGACATTAATGTATGTTCAAAGCTTACGACATATTCAAAGAAATTTGTTTAATTTACTATTTTTTGCAAAAAATATGCAAGTTTGAAAAATTCACCTTCTTCGATTTTTGCGCAAATTTGATGGGCTATAGCCAACGATTTCAAAATGCGTTTTTTTCGCAAAAGTTGCTTTGGCTTCAACTGTGGCTCTTATAGTAATATTTATTCAAAGCTTATGAAATATTCAAAGAAATTGGTTTACTTGACTATTTTTTGCAAAAAATATGCAAGTTTGAAAAATTCACCTTCTACACGATTTTTGCGCAAATTTGATGGGCTATAGCCCACGATTTCAAAATGCGTTTTTTTCATAAAAGTTGCTTTGGCTTCAACTGAGGCTCTGACATAAATATTTGTTCAAAGCTTATGACGCATTCAAAGAAATAAATTAAATTGACTATTTTTTGCAAAAAATATGCAAGTTTGAAAAATTCACCTTCTACACGATTTTTGCGCAAATTTGATGGGCTATAGCCCACGATTTCAAAATGCGTTTTTTTCGCAAAAGTTGATTTGGCTTCAACTGAGGCTCTGACATTAATGTATGTTTAAAGCTTACGACATATTCAAAGAAATTTGTTTAATTTACTATTTTTTGCAAAAAATATGCAAGTTTGAAAAATTCACCTTCTACACGATTTTTGCGCAAATTTGATGGGCTATAGCCCACGATTTCAAAATGCGTTTTTTTCGCAAAAGTTGATTTGGCTTCAACTGAGGCTCTGACATTAATGTATGTTCAAAGCTTACGACATATTCAAAGAAATTTGTTTAATTTACTATTTTTTGCAAAAAATATGCAAGTTTGAAAAATTCACCTTCTACACGATTTTTGCGCAAATTTGATGGGCTATAGCCCACGATTTCAAAATGCGTTTTTTTCGCAAAAGTTGATTTGGCTTCAACTGAGGCTCTGACATTAATGTATGTTCAAAGCTTACGACATATTCAAAGAAATTTGTTTAATTTACTATTTTTTGCAAAAAATATGCAAGTTTGAAAAATTCACCTTCTACACGATTTTTGCGCAAATTTGATGGGCTATAGCCCACGATTTCAAAATGCGTTTTTTTCGCAAAAGTTGATTTGGCTTCAACTGAGGCTCTGACATTAATGTATGTTCAAAGCTTACGACATATTCAAAGAAATTTGTTTAATTTACTATTTTTTGCAAAAAATATGCAAGTTTGAAAAATTCACCTTCTACACGATTTTTGCGCAAATTTGATGGGCTATAGCCCACGATTTCAAAATGCGTTTTTTTCGCAAAAGTTGATTTGGCTTCAACTGAGGCTCTGACATTAATGTATGTTCAAAGCTTACGACATATTCAAAGAAATTTGTTTAATTTACTATTTTTTGCAAAAAATATGCAAGTTTGAAAAATTCACCTTCTACACGATTTTTGCGCAAATTTGATGGGCTATAGCCCACGATTTCAAAATGCGTTTTTTTCGCAAAAGTTGATTTGGCTTCAACTGAGGCTCTGACATTAATGTATGTTCAAAGCTTACGACATATTCAAAGAAATTTGTTTAATTTACTATTTTTTGCAAAAAATATGCAAGTTTGAAAAATTCACCTTCTACACGATTTTTGCGCAAATTTGATGGGCTATAGCCCACGATTTCAAAATGCGTTTTTTTCATAAAAGTTGCTTTGGCTTCAACTGAGGCTCTGACATAAATATTTGTTCAAAGCTTATGACGCATTCAAAGAAATAAATTAAATTGACTATTTTTTGCAAAAAATATGCAAGTTTGAAAAATTCACCTTCTACACGATTTTTGCGCAAATTTGATGGGCTATAGCCCACGATTTCAAAATGCGTTTTTTTCGCAAAAGTTGATTTGGCTTCAACTGAGGCTCTGACATTAATGTATGTTCAAAGCTTACGACATATTCAAAGAAATTTGTTTAATTTACTATTTTTTGCAAAAAATATGCAAGTTTGAAAAATTCACCTTCTACACGATTTTTGCGCAAATTTGATGGGCTTAAGCCCACGATTTCAAAATGCGTTTTTTTCATAAAAGTTGCTTTGGCTTCAACTGAGGCTCTGACATAAATATTTGTTCAAAGCTTATGACGCATTCAAAGAAATAAATTAAATTGACTATTTTTTGCAAAAAATATGCAAGTTTGAAAAATTCACCTTCTACACGATTTTTGCGCAAATTTGATGGGCTACAGCCCACGATTTCAAAATGCGTTTTTTTCGCAAAAGTTGATTTGGCTTCAACTGAGGCTCTGACATTAATGTATGTTCAAAGCTTACGACATATTCAAAGAAATTTGTTTAATTTACTATTTTTTGCAAAAAATATGCAAGTTTGAAAAATTCACCTTCTACACGATTTTTGCGCAAATTTGATGGGCTACAGCCCACGATTTCAAAATGCGTTTTTTTCGCAAAAGTTGATTTGGCTTCAACTGAGGCTCTGACATTAATGTATGTTCAAAGCTTACGACATATTCAAAGAAATTTGTTTAATTTACTATTTTTTGCAAAAAATATGCAAGTTTGAAAAATTCACCTTCTACACGATTTTTGCGCAAATTTGATGGGCTATAGCCCACGATTTCAAAATGCGTTTTTTTCGCAAAAGTTGATTTGGCTTCAACTGAGGCTCTGACATTAATGTATGTTCAAAGCTTACGACATATTCAAAGAAATTTGTTTAATTTACTATTTTTTGCAAAAAATATGCAAGTTTGAAAAATTCACCTTCTACACGATTTTTGCGCAAATTTGATGGGCTATAGCCCACGATTTCAAAATGCGTTTTTTTCGCAAAAGTTGATTTGGCTTCAACTGAGGCTCTGACATTAATGTATGTTCAAAGCTTACGACATATTCAAAGAAATTTGTTTAATTTACTATTTTTTGCAAAAAATATGCAAGTTTGAAAAATTCACCTTCTACACGATTTTTGCGCAAATTTGATGGGCTATAGCCCACGATTTCAAAATGCGTTTTTTTCGCAAAAGTTGATTTGGCTTCAACTGAGGCTCTGACATTAATGTATGTTCAAAGCTTACGACATATTCAAAGAAATTTGTTTAATTTACTATTTTTTGCAAAAAATATGCAAGTTTGAAAAATTCACCTTCTACACGATTTTTGCGCAAATTTGATGGGCTATAGCCCACGATTTCAAAATGCGTTTTTTTCATAAAAGTTGCTTTGGCTTCAACTGAGGCTCTGACATAAATATTTGTTCAAAGCTTATGACGCATTCAAAGAAATAAATTAAATTGACTATTTTTTGCAAAAAATATGCAAGTTTGAAAAATTCACCTTCTACACGATTTTTGCGCAAATTTGATGGGCTATAGCCCACGATTTCAAAATGCGTTTTTTTCGCAAAAGTTGATTTGGCTTCAACTGAGGCTCTGACATTAATGTATGTTCAAAGCTTACGACATATTCAAAGAAATTCGTTTAATTTACTATTTTTTGCAAAAAATATGCAAGTTTGAAAAATTCACCTTCTACACGATTTTTGCGCAAATTTGATGGGCTATAGCCCACGATTTCAAAATGCGTTTTTTTCATAAAAGTTGCTTTGGCTTCAACTGAGGCTCTGACATAAATATTTGTTCAAAGCTTATGACGCATTCAAAGAAATAAATTAAATTGACTATTTTTTGCAAAAAATATGCAAGTTTGAAAAATTCACCTTCTACACGATTTTTGCGCAAATTTGATGGGCTATAGCCCACGATTTCAAAATGCGTTTTTTTCGCAAAAGTTGCTTTTGCTTCAACTGAGGCTCTGACATTAATGTATGTTCAAATCTTACGACATATTCAAAGAAATTGGTTTAATTGACTATTTTTTTGCAAAAAATATGCAAGTTTGAAAAATTCACCTTCTACACGATTTTTGCGCAAATTCGATGGGCTATAGCCCACGATTTCAAAATGCGTTTTTTTCGCAAAAGTTGATTTGGCTTCAACTGAGGCTCTGACATTAATGTATGTTCAAAGCTTACGACATATTCAAAGAAATTTGTTTAATTTACTATTTTTTGCAAAAAATATGCAAGTTTGAAAAATTCACCTTCTACACGATTTTTGCGCAAATTTGATGGGCTATAGCCCACGATTTCAAAATGCGTTTTTTTCGCAAAAGTTGATTTGGCTTCAACTGAGGCTCTGACATTAATGTATGTTCAAAGCTTACGACATATTCAAAGAAATTTGTTTAATTTACTATTTTTTGCAAAAAATATGCAAGTTTGAAAAATTCACCTTCTACACGATTTTTGCGCAAATTTGATGGGCTATAGCCCACGATTTCAAAATGCGTTTTTTTCGCAAAAGTTGATTTGGCTTCAACTGAGGCTCTGACATTAATGTATGTTCAAAGCTTACGACATATTCAAAGAAATTTGTTTAATTTACTATTTTTTGCAAAAAATATGCAAGTTTGAAAAATTCACCTTCTACACGATTTTTGCGCAAATTTGATGGGCTATAGCCCACGATTTCAAAATGCGTTTTTTTCATAAAAGTTGCTTTGGCTTCAACTGAGGCTCTGACATAAATATTTGTTCAAAGCTTATGACGCATTCAAAGAAATAAATTAAATTGACTATTTTTTGCAAAAAATATGCAAGTTTGAAAAATTCACCTTCTACACGATTTTTGCGCAAATTTGATGGGCTATAGCCCACGATTTCAAAATGCGTTTTTTTCGCAAAAGTTGATTTGGCTTCAACTGAGGCTCTGACATTAATGTATGTTCAAAGCTTACGACATATTCAAAGAAATTTGTTTAATTTACTATTTTTTGCAAAAAATATGCAAGTTTGAAAAATTCACCTTCTACACGATGTTTGCGCAAATTTGATGGGCTATAGCCGAAGATTTCAAAATGCGTTTTTTTCGCAATATTCAAAGAAATTGGTTTACTTGACTATTTTTTGCAAAAAATATGCAAGTTTGAAAAATTCACCTTCTACACGATTTTTGCGCAAATTTGATGGGCTATAGCCCACGATTTCAAAGTGCGTTTTTTTCGCAAAAGTTGCTTTGGCTTCAACTGAGGCTCTGACATTAATATATGTTCAAAGCTTACGACATATTCAAAGAAATTTGTTTAATTTACTATTTTTTGCAAAAAATA
The DNA here is from genome assembly GCA_963555765.1 of Orthonevra nobilis. NCBI lineage: Eukaryota > Metazoa > Arthropoda > Insecta > Diptera > Syrphidae > Orthonevra > Orthonevra nobilis. The sequence continues at coordinate 35,397,497 of OY743226.1, read as the reverse complement.
TGCAAGTTTGAAAAATTCACCTTCTACACGATGTTTGCGCAAATTTGATGGGCTATAGCCCACGATTTCAAAATGCGTTTTTTTCATAAAAGTTGCTTTGGCTTCAACTGAGGCTCTGACATAAATATTTGTTCAAATCTTACGACATATTCAAAGAAATTGGTTTAATTGACTATTTTTTTGCAAAAAATATGCAAGTTTGAAAAATTCACCTTCTACACGATTTTTGCGCAAATTCGATGGGCTATAGCCCACGATTTCAAAATGCGTTTTTTTCGCAAAAGTTGATTTGGCTTCAACTGAGGCTCTGACATTAATGTATGTTCAAAGCTTACGACATATTCAAAGAAATTTGTTTAATTTACTATTTTTTGCAAAAAATATGCAAGTTTGAAAAATTCACCTTCTACACGATGTTTGCGCAAATTTGATGGGCTATAGCCGAAGATTTCAAAATGCGTTTTTTTCGCAATATTCAAAGAAATTGGTTTACTTGACTATTTTTTGCAAAAAATATGCAAGTTTGAAAAATTCACCTTCTACACGATTTTTGCGCAAATTTGATGGGCTATAGCCCACGATTTCAAAGTGCGTTTTTTTCGCAAAAGTTGCTTTGGCTTCAACTGAGGCTCTGACATTAATATATGTTCAAAGCTTACGACATATTCAAAGAAATTTGTTTAATTTACTATTTTTTGCAAAAAATATGCAAGTTTGAAAAATTCACCTTCTACACGATGTTTGCGCAAATTTGATGGGCTATAGCCGAAGATTTCAAAATGCGTTTTTTTCGCAATATTCAAAGAAATTGGTTTACTTGACTATTTTTTGCAAAAAATATGCAAGTTTGAAAAATTCACCTTCTACACGATTTTTGCGCAAATTTGATGGGCTGTAGCCCACGATTTCAAAATGCGTTTTTTTCGCAAAAGTTGCTTCGGCTTCAACTGAGGCTCTGACATTAATATTTGTTCAAAGCTTATGACATATTCAAAGCTATAAATTAAATTGACTATTTTTTGCAAAAAATATGCAAGTTTGAAAAATTCACCTTCTACACGATTTTTGCGCAAATTTGATGGGCTGTAGCCCACGATTTCAAAATGCGTTTTTTTCGCAAAAGTTGCTTTGGCCTCAACTGAGGCTCTTATAGTAATATTTATTCAAAGCTTATGACACATTCAAAGAAATAAATTAAATCGACTGTTTTTTGCACAAAATATGCAAGTTTGAAAAATTCACCTTCTACACGATTTTTGCGCAAATTTGATGGGCTATAGCCCACGATTTCAAAATGCGTTTTTTTCGCAAAAGTTGCTTTGGCCTCAACTGAGGCTCTTATAGTAATATTTATTCAAAGCTTATGACACATTCAAAGAAATAAATTAAATCGACTGTTTTTTGCACAAAATATGCAAGTTTGAAAAATTCACCTTCTACACGATTTTTGCGCAAATTTGATGGGCTATAGCCCACGATTTCAAAATGCGTTTTTTTCGCAAAAGTTGCTTTGGCTTCAACTGAGGCTCTTATAGTAATATTTATTCAAAGCTTATGATATATTCAAAGAAATAAATAAAATCGTCTGTTTTTTGCACAAAATATGCAAGTTTGAAAAATTCACCTTCTACACGATTTTTGCGCAAATTTGATGGGCTATAGCCCACGATTTCAAAATGCGTTTTTTTCGCAAAAGTTGCTTCGGCTTCAACTGAGGCTCTTATAGTAATATTTATTCAAAGCTTATGACACATTCAAAGAAATAAATTAAATTGACTATTTTTTGCAAAAAATATGCAAGTTTGAAAAATTCACCTTCTACACGATTTTTGCGCAAATTTGATGGGCTATAGCCCACGATTTTAAAATGCGTTTTTTTCGCAAAAGTTGCTTCGGCTTCAACTGAGGCTCTGACATTAATATTTGTTCAAAGCTTATGACATATTCAAAGATATAAATTAAATTGACTATTTTTTGCAAAAAATATGCAAGTTTGAAAAATTCACCTTCTACACGATTTTTGCGCAAATTTGATGGGCTATAGCCCACGATTTCAAAATGCGTTTTTTTCGCAAAAGTTGCTTTTGCCTCAACTGAGGCTCTTATAGTAATATTTATTCAAAGCTTATGACACATTCAAAGAAATAAATTAAATTGACTATTTTTTGCAAAAAATATGCAAGTTTGAAAAATTCACCTTCTACACGATTTTTGCGCAAATTTGATGGGCTATAGCCCACGATTTCAAAATGCGTTTTTTTCGCAAAAGTTGCTTTGGCTTCAACTGAGGCTCTGACATTAATATTTGTTCAAAGCTTATGACATATTCAAAGATATAAATTAAATTGACTATTTTTTGCAAAAAATATGCAAGTTTGAAAAATTCACCTTCTACACGATTTTTGCGCAAATTTGATGGGCTATAGCCCACGATTTCAAAATGCGTTTTTTTCGCAAAAGTTGCTTTGGCTTCAACTGAGGCTCTTATAGTAATATTTATTCAAAGCTTATGATATATTCAAAGAAATAAATAAAATCGACTGTTTTTTGCACAAAATATGCAAGTTTGAAAAATTCACCTTCTACACGATTTTTGCGCAAATTTGATGGGCTATAGCCCACGATTTCAAAATGCGTTTTTTTCGCAAAAGTTGCTTTGGCTTCAATATTTATTCAAAGATTATGATATATTCAAAGAAATAAATAAAATCGACTGTTTTTTGCACAAAATATGCAAGTTTGAAAAATTCACCTTCTACACGATTTTTGCGCAAATTTGATGGGCTATAGCCCACGATTTCAAAATGCGTTTTTTTCGCAAAAGTTTCTTTGGCTTCAATATTTATTCAAAGCTTATGATATATTCAAAGAAATAAATAAAATCGACTGTTTTTTGCACAAAATATGCAAGTTTGAAAAATTCACCTTCTACACGATTTTTGCGCAAATTTGATGGGCTATAGCCCACGATTTCAAAATGCGTTTTTTTCGCAAAAGTTGCTTCGGCTTCAACTGAGGCTCTTATAGTAATATTTATTCAAAGCTTATGACACATTCAAAGAAATAAATTAAATTGACTATTTTTTGCAAAAAATATGCAAGTTTGAAAAATTCACCTTCTACACGATTTTTGCGCAAATTTGATGGGCTATAGCCCACGATTTCAAAATGCGTTTTTTTCGCAAAAGTTGCTTTGGCCTCAACTGAGGCTCTTATAGTAATATTTATTCAAAGCTTATGACACATTCAAAGAAATAAATTAAATTGACTATTTTTTGCAAAAAATATGCAAGTTTGAAAAATTCACCTTCTACACGATTTTTGCGCAAATTTGATGGGCTATAGCCCACGATTTCAAAATGCGTTTTTTTCGCAAAAGTTGATTTGGCTTCAACTGAGGCTCTGACATTAATATTTGTTCAAAGCTTATGACACATTCAAAGAAATAAATTAAATAGACTGTTTTTTGCAAAAAAATATGCAAGTTTGAAAAATTCACCTTCTACACGATTTTTGCGCAAATTTGATGGGCTATAGCCCACGATTTCAAAATGCGTTTTTTTCGCAAAAGTTGCTTTGGCCTCAACTGAGGCTCTTATAGTAATATTTATTCAAAGCTTATGACACATTCAAAGAAATAAATTAAATTGACTATTTTTTGCAAAAAATATGCAAGTTTGAAAAATTCACCTTCTACACGATTTTTGCGCAAATTTGATGGGCTATAGCCCACGATTTCAAAATGCGTTTTTTTCGCAAAAGTTGATTTGGCTTCAACTGAGGCTCTGACATTAATGTATGTTCAAAGCTTACGACATATTCAAAGAAATTTGTTTAATTTACTATTTTTTGCAAAAAATATGCAAGTTTGAAAAATTCACCTTCTACACGATTTTTGCGCAAATTTGATGGGCTGTAGCCCACGATTTCAAAATGCGTTTTTTTCGCAAAAGTTGCTTTGGCCTCAACTGAGGCTCTTATAGTAATATTTATTCAAAGCTTATGACACATTCAAAGAAATAAATTAAATTGACTATTTTTTGCAAAAAATATGCAAGTTTGAAAAATTCACCTTCTACACGATTTTTGCGCAAATTTGATGGGCTATAGCCCACGATTTCAAAATGCGTTTTTTTCGCAAAAGTTGATTTGGCTTCAACTGAGGCTCTGACATTAATGTATGTTCAAAGCTTACGACATATTCAAAGAAATTTGTTTAATTTACTATTTTTTGCAAAAAATATGCAAGTTTGAAAAATTCACCTTCTACACGATTTTTGCGCAAATTTGATGGGCTATAGCCCACGATTTCAAAATGCGTTTTTTTCGCAAAAGTTGATTTAGCTTCAACTGAGGCTCTGACATTAATGTATGTTCAAAGCTTACGACATATTCAAAGAAATTTGTTTAATTTACTATTTTTTGCAAAAAATATGCAAGTTTGAAAAATTCACCTTCTACACGATTTTTGCGCAAATTTGATGGGCTATAGCCCACGATTTCAAAATGCGTTTTTTTCGCAAAAGTTGCTTTGGCTTCAACTGAGGCTCTGACATTAATATTTGTTCAAAGCTTATGACATATTCAAAGAAATAAATTAAATTGACTATTTTTTGCACAAAATATGCAAGTTTGAAAAATTCACCTTCTACACGATTTTTGTGCAAATTTGATGGGCTATAGCCCACGATTTCAAAATGCGTTTTTTTCGCAAAAGTTGCTTTGGCTTCAACTGAGGCTCTTATAGTAATATTTATTCAAAGCTTATGATATATTCAAAGAAATAAATAAAATCGACTGTTTTTTGCACAAAATATGCAAGTTTGAAAAATTCACCTTCTACACGATTTTTGCGCAAATTTGATGGGCTATAGCCCACGATTTCAAAATGCGTTTTTTTCGCAAAAGTTGCTTTGGCTTCAATATTTATTCAAAGCTTATGATATATTCAAAGAAATAAATAAAATCGACTGTTTTTTGCACAAAATATGCAAGTTTGAAAAATTCACCTTCTACACGATTTTTGCGCAAATTTGATGGGCTATAGCCCACGATTTCAAAATGCGTTTTTTTCGCAAAAGTTTCTTTGGCTTCAATATTTATTCAAAGCTTATGATATATTCAAAGAAATAAATAAAATCGACTGTTTTTTGCACAAAATATGCAAGTTTGAAAAATTCACCTTCTACACGATTTTTGCGCAAATTTGATGGGCTATAGCCCACGATTTCAAAATGCGTTTTTTTCGCAAAAGTTTCTTTGGCTTCAATATTTATTCAAAGCTTATGATATATTCAAAGAAATAAATAAAATCGACTGTTTTTTGCACAAAATATGCAAGTTTGAAAAATTCACCTTCTACACGATTTTTGCGCAAATTTGATGGGCTATAGCCCACGATTTCAAAATGCGTTTTTTTCGCAAAAGGTGCTTTGGCTTCAACTGAGGCTCTTATAGTAATATTTATTCAAAGCTTATGATATATTCAAAGAAATAAATAAAATCGACTGTTTTTTGCACAAAATATGCAAGTTTGAAAAATTCACCTTCTACACGATTTTTGCGCAAATTTGATGGGCTATAGCCCACGATTTCAAAATGCGTTTTTTTCGCAAAAGTTGCTTTGGCTTCAACTGAGGCTCTTATAGTAATATTTATTCAAAGCTTATGATATATTCAAAGAAATAAATAAAATCGACTGTTTTTTGCACAAAATATGCAAGTTTGAAAAATTCACCTTCTACACGATTTTTGCGCAAATTTGATGGCCTATAGCCCACGATTTCAAAATGCGTTTTTTTCGCAAAAGTTGCTTTGGCTTCAACTGAGGCTCTTATAGTAATATTTATTCAAAGCTTATGATATATTCAAAGAAATAAATAAAATCGACTGTTTTTTGCACAAAATATGCAAGTTTGAAAAATTCACCTTCTACACGATTTTTGCGCAAATTTGATGGGTTATAGCCCACGATTTCAAAATGCGTTTTTTTCGCAAAAGTTGCTTTGGCTTCAACTGAGGCTCTTATAGTAATATTTATTCAAATCTTATGATATATTCAAAGAAATAAATAAAATCGACTGTTTTTTGCACAAAATATGCAAGTTTGAAAAATTCACCTTCTACACGATTTTTGCGCAAATTTGATGGGCTATAGCCCATGATTTCAAAATGCGTTTTTTTCGCAAAAGTTGCTTTGGCTTCAACTGAGGCTCTTATAGTAATATTTATTCAAAGCTTATGATATATTCAAAGAAATAAATAAAATCGACTGTTTTTTGCACAAAATATGCAAGTTTGAAAAATTCACCTTCTACACGATTTTTGCGCAAATTTGATGGGCTATAGCCCACGATTTCAAAATGCGTTTTTTTCGCAAAAGTTGCTTTGGCTTCAACTGAGGCTCTTATAGTAATATTTATTCAAAGCTTATGATATATTCAAAGAAATAAATAAAATCGACTGTTTTTTGCACAAAATATGCAAGTTTGAAAAATTCACCTTCTACACGATTTTTGCGCAAATTTGATGGGCTATAGCCCACGATTTCAAAATGCGTTTTTTTCGCAAAAGTTGCTTTGGCTTCAACTGAGGCTCTTATAGTAATATTTATTCAAAGCTTATGATATATTCAAAGAAATTGGTTAAATGGACTATTTACAGCCACCGCAACTGCAACCTTGTGGATCGGTGTTTGTAACATTTTTTTTTCCTTAATAGCCACTCGCTGTCTTCTCATTTAGCCTGCGCAGTAAGAGGATAATATAGTTCCTCCAGTTTCCAAATATTCCACCATGATAATTTTTGCAGCGTACCAAAAAACTTTTGCCATAACATGCCCTGCCGAACTTGACATTTTGAATTTTCTCGCTTCCAGGTCATCGATTGCGATTTGGTTTCTGAATCAAAATGGTGAATCCATGTTACGTCCATGGCCAAGAAATGAGTCAAACAAATTCACCTGATCTGCCCGGAACTTTTCGAGCTTAACCATCGATATATCGACTCGTTTCTTCTTTTGCTCGTCGGTTAACAATCTGTGCACCCAACGCGCAGAGGCCTTCCTATCTAATTCGTTGGGAAGGAATTTTGAAACACTGACATACGAGATCCCTGTGACCTCAGCTACATGCCTGATGATCACTCTTCGATCTGCCAACACGATGTCTTCAGTAAGGGACGTGGGTTGGACGTCCTTCGCAGCGTTCCTTCCAGTTCCTCCTCTTTGGTAGAAATTTTATCAAACTGAGGTGCTTGATGACAACTCCAATTTCGTTTTTCTCCATTATGGTGTTCTTATGAAGGGCAGTGTACTCGTTTAAGGTTACTATGGCTTGTGCTTTTCTCTGTCAAATCATGCTTAAATTTTCTTTTTTAATTGTGTTGCCCTTAAGGAAATGTCTAGTCGTTCTCAACTTTTCGAATTAAATGCTGGAATGAAACTCTGCAATTAAAACTGAGTGCGAAAAGCTCCACCCTATAACATTGTTGACTGCCCAATTGCCACACTCCAATTGCAAATGCGCCTCCACCACAACAAAAGTCCCCAAATCTCTACTAAAAGTTAAACCCCTAAAGTCTTTTCAATTTTCTACGAAACATTGCTCCTTCGAGTCACCATTCGTTTTCAGTCTCCTTCGAGTGTCACAATTTAACTTTTGTGGTTCATCCTATTTCATTACGCAAATCTCCATACTTATACAAGGATACTTCCACCGAAACTTCCACATCAACAAATTGAACTCAAAAAGGTTAACTTTCTTAAATCAATAAAGTCGCCCAAAAACTCTTCCAAGAACAACCACACGGCGCGCCGCACCGTCAGCACCCAAGCTGTGACAATAAATAATTCATCTGCAAGACTTCAAAAGGATTTCGAAACAACAACAATTTTGGTCCAAAATTATTTCCAACCACGCACGCCATGAAAAATTTAATTCGCATGTGGAATACCTTTTTTTAACCGAGGGTAAAAACGTTACAATTTTCGAGGTATTTTTTTGTCGGAACTTTTCGAAACGAAACTGGACTCAGTTCGTGCTGTTAATTTTGTCCAATTAATTAAAACTTTAAATTAATTTATGTTTGCTTGTTTATTCCAGAATATTGAGTTCCGTCTGCGAAAGATGGAGGAGTCTACGGACCAGATACTTTCGCATCTGGCGGTGATCCATCGATTTATGTCGACCCACACTGTGGTGCCGGATGATGTCCATCATTCGAATGGTAATATTGCTGTTCCAATTGGTCCGGGTGAAATGCATCGATTGCGAGCTGTTTCCGAGACGGAGAACATGAATAATTTACAAGTAAGATTTTTGGTGTGGTGGAATTGGAGGTTCAAAATTTTTATTTGTTTTTTTTTTTTTTAAAGGTTACCAATCGGAGAAAGTTCAACAGGTCACTGACAGAGGTTCGACCCGATGCGTATATATTTGATGATGGTACACATTTTGAGGTGGTTGCCGGAGGAACCGGATGATGTTGTCAAATCTAGGGAAGCTCTGAATGAGAGTGTGGTGCGAAAGGCCTCGGTGCAATCAGAGGATTCGGATATTTATCCTGCGGCTCTGTCACAGAGGCCATCGACTTGTGAGACCGTGAAACGTACACCTTATGTTACGGTGCGACAGGATACTGGTGCTAGTACGGAGAGTAAGGATACCCTGACGCCGCTGGGCAACGATGATGATCACACTTTGGTGGGTGATTCCGATGAAACCGCACCCGAGTTGACTTTCGAAGGTAGGTTTATCAATATTTGATTTGAATCATCAACTTCGATCAAGTGTGATGATTGTTAAGTAAATTTGAGTTTGACTTCATAAATGACTGCCTGCGCTGGCTTGGCGGTAGGCCACCTGTCAACACAATTTTTCAAACCGTTTTCGGTGGTTCCGGTCAATATTTCATGAGTTTTTTAACAATTGTAGTTCCTGAGTGCCTGAATCGTATCTGTATTGTTCGAATAGCATTAATCGGAATTGTCAAATGGCGGTTAATAAATCGTTTGTTGGACAAATTGAGGGACTCCAAATCCTCAATTTATGCCAGCACAATCGGCCATCATGCCTCGGTTGCTTCTCCATGTCACGCAAACTGTCATACGTTCAGGATTATTTTGAGCGGAACTTCCGATCCCCAAATGCGACAGTTTTGCTTGCTTGCGTAGTTGCCGAGATAAAAATGCGCCTTGTCTAAAAAGACCACAGCGTTTTTGAGGTCATGGCATTGCTTTACAATTTTTTGCACAAATGGCGGGGATTGGACTGTGTAGTTTGTTTGCGAATCTGAACGACTCCATAAGCTTTATTTTTGACTACGCAAGCGAATAATGCGAGATCCTTAATCAAAAATCTCCTTAGGCTAGTGTGACTAATTTTCATTTGCCGAGCTCAAGCTTATGCGCACGCTTTGCAATTCATTTTCAGCAACCTTTGAATTATAAAACATTTCTTCATCTGTGTAAAGTAAAGACCGTATTTTTGGGGATTCCTTGATCTGTCACAAAAACTTGAGTCACTGCTGCATTTTTGGTCTCTTCGGTTTCAAACATGTTGTTAGGAAAGATAGCACGGTCTGCAGGGTGAAAAAAAGCTAATAATAAATGGGCCGCCATCTAACGTTTTTTTTTTCAAACAGTGCTTATTTCGTGAATGGTAACACTAAGCTTATGTCTGATTTGACAAATAATTAGTTTTATCCTTCCGCTGAACGAATATGGTTGTGTATACGCTTGAACAACGCTGGGAAATATTGCGACATTACTTTGAAAATCATGGTAATGTTGCAGAATGTGTGCGAAAATTGCGTGCGGATTTTGGAAGAAGAGAAGCACCGTCATCTCCGTATGTTCGTTATCTTGTGGAAAAAGTGAAAGAAACTGGCATCCTCATCGATAAACCAAAGCGTGAAAAGCCAAAAACAGTGCGTATACCCGAGAATATTTCTGCTGTGGCAGAAAGTGTGCGTGAATCGCCATCAACATCAATTCACCGTCGTTCTCAACAATTGAACATTTCGGAGACATCATTGAGACGCGATCAAGATCTTGGTATGATGCCATACAAAGTCCAATTGGTTCAGGAGTTGAAGCCAACTGACCATCCAATGCGTTTTCGCTTCGCTAAGTGGGCCTGCGATCGACTTACAGAAGATGCCGATTTTGCCAAAAAAAAACCATCTTTTCAGATGAAGCTCATTTTGATCTTGGCGGGTATGTAAACAAGCAAAGTTGTCGCATTTGGGGCGCTACGTGCCACACAGCCGAAGCTACACTCGATGTTTTGCGCCCTGTTTCTGAAGATCGCATTATCAGCCGCAGAGCTGATGTCGTTTGGCCACCTCGGAGCTGCGATTTGACACCGTTGGACAATTATTTGTGGGGTGCCCTCAAAGATAAGTGTTACGCCGACAAGCCAGAGACAGTTGACGCTGGGTGAAATACAGCTGCACACAATCGATAATGTGCTTAAAAATTGGACCGATCGTGTAGGCTACTGCATGGCCAGCCGAGGCAGCCATTTGAATGAAAATATTTTCCATTATTAACCGGAAGGATTGTACTTTCAAATAAAGAAAGAAATTTGAGAAAATATTCAGCAGTTTTTTTTAAAAATAGCATTTTCAAACAAAAAAAAGTTATTTGGAGGACCCTTTATTAAGGTCCAAAAATAATAAAACAGAGCAAAATGTTATTTATTAGTTCATCTCCTAGACTGGGACAAATTCTCCAAATGAAAAATTGAATCTACCGTCATCCTCTAATGCCTCTTCGATGGTAAAAGAATAGCAATGACTTGAGATATTCTGATGAAGCTGCCATCGCTTTGCAAAATTTGAAATATGTTTTTTGATGGATTAGGAGCAGGTAGAGCTTGGACCTTTTTATTTCCACCTCCAATTTCTACTTAAAAGATGTGGAGTTTCTCTTCCCCCGATTGAACGAAAATTTTAAATCGATGACCATGTCGATTTCATTCCAACGTCATCTAATGTCTTTTCGAGGCAAATTGGTAACTGAAAATCAAATGAACAATTTTAGCTATTATTACCTAAATTGGCATTTAAATTTACCCCCAAAGGGATGTTTACATTTCATATCACAATAGTTTCTGTAGTAAATATAGACACAGGAAAATATCATAGAACGATCCTTAATGGGTTATTTAAATATTAATATATATTTAAAAAAAAAGAACGCAAATCAAATTCTGTGAGCGAAGAGTAGGTTAAATAAAACTTACCATTTCAAAATTTTACAAAAATTTACTATTTCTGTAGGCTTCCAACTTGCACAAGAGTAGAAGTAGAACAAAAGTACAACCTCTTACCAAAAATGCTACACGCTCAATGTGTGCATAAAAAGGCTATACTCTTCTCCAGAATGAGCCGTTTTTATATATAGTATATCCCTGTTTTCATTAAACCACATTGACCCTGTCCAATTCCTCAGTTTTTTTCTGGGAAATGTCAACAGTTGCTTGCTCAGCACCGATTATTATTTTTGTTATTCCTATTTGGATTTTTACAGTCAAAAGTATTTTTGATAAGCTTTAAAAACTTTTAAGTATTTACTTTTAGTAAATAAAAAAAGCTTTTAATATAATAATTTCCTTTTCCTTTCTCTCAGCTTATTCCAGAGTTAGTTCTTGGAACCCTACACGAGTTAAGCTTATATAAAAACTTAAGATGCTCCTCTAATGTCCTATCAATGTTCGAATTTCTTCCTTTCCTTTGCGTCTTAAGACTTTGCTCTCTCCCACAATGTATTTCTTGTCACAGAAGTGTTGGCTGCTAAGAATCAGCCTTTTTTGTTTAGCTTGGCTGCTTCAATGTCCCTTTTCATAGACCCAGCACCTCATGGTTGTAGATCCCATTTCCCTTTCAAGTCAAGAGACATGTTTATAGCTTAAAGGGTCCAAAGGAGTCCTATAACTAAATATCCGCTGCTCCTCCGTCCGACCGTCTATCACAGAGCTGTATCCCCTACACCGTTTAAAGAAGACAATTTTCAAAGACTTTGTACTGATACAAAACTTGTAAATATATAAATAAATGAGCGTCACGATACAAACTCAGCTTAACACCTAACAGTGGATAATGAGCTTCATGGAGCAACTTAACAACTGAAAGTAGGCAATGATACATCCCCTCTAAAACAAAGTAAAAGCTCGAATTCCAATAAGAAAAATGACAAAAAAAAACATTTTGCAAACGTTCATTCGTCGAGTATGCATAGTGGTGTTAGTGCGAATTGAATGTAGTATAGGTTTCTTCGCAACCAAACGAAGGGTCTCATCCATACGTGTTTTGCTTTGCTTTCGTGGCGTCATTTTTCTCAATCTGAAAAAAATAAAAAAAAAGTTAACATTGAATGACGTTGTGTGTGTTGATTGCATTAAAGGCACCCAAGGATATTGAATGTTTACTAACTTACTTTCTTTACAAGCTCCCGACGTCATTCGTGGGGTTGATACTTACTCCGAGGTATATTAACTCCTTAACCATTTCGAAATTTCTGTCGCCAACGGTCAGGCAGATGTTTCTTGGTTTGTTACAACAATTTGGTCCTAGTTAAATTCAAGACCAAGTCGTTTCGCCTGTTCTCTCTATGACCTCTATGACGACGCGCTGGAATCGACCGATGATATCAATAGCGTCTGCATATCCCAGCAGCTCGACAGATTTGTTGAAGATAGTTCTTTCCGTGTTTACACCTGTCGTGCGCACTTTCTGTTCCAGCACGAGATTTAAGAAGTCACATGATAGCGCATCTCCTGTTCGGAGGAACTGGCTCCAAATTGCACATTGCATCGTGTGCTTTCCAACGTCAGTCGGCACAGCTGGATTAATTTCGATTTAAAGAGTTCAAGACGATGAATTCTATCATATGCGGTCGACGAAAAGATGGTGAGTCTAGACTTACATTTTTTTGGTGTTTTCCAGGATTTGCTTTAGTGTAAACATTTGGTCGACCATCGATCTGCACCGCCGGTAGCCACACTGGAACGCAACGATTACTGTGCTACGGAAAGGCTTCAGACACTCGTTGGAGAGGATCTTATATGCGAAATTAAGTTGGGGTTTTACTGGTAGTTCTTACACGATAAAGGATCGCTCACTCTTGATGATGGGGGCACATAGAGCTTATAGTCAAGTCATCGGCCATGGCTTCATCCAACCACACTTCTCTGATAATTTGGTGTAGGCACCCTACCAAAGAATCATCACCATATTTGAAAAGCTCCATCAGAGTCGGCGGTCTTCTTATTTTTCAGCTTTTTAATAGCTGAACCAACCTCTTCAAAACTGGGAAGGGTTCTCTATTAGCTGGATGCAGGTTCTCTTCTTGCCCTTTTACTCTCTCTCTCTCTACCTGATGCCTCTTAGGCAGCTGCTGGAAATGCTGCTATTATACAACTTCTATTCCCTGTGTTTTGGTGACTAGGTTTCTTTCACTTTTTTGAAGAACCTGCATTGCGGGCTTGAAGTTAGCTGCCGGATGCTTTGCTGTCCTAAAAATATCCGGTCGTTGTTTCTATCGCGGGACTCTTCAATTTTGCTTGAGCTGGGAGGCTACTTTAGGCCCTTTTTTACGCTTGATTTTCTTTTCCTCACTTCTTTTGCTATTCTGTTACCTTTTTCCGTCATACGCATTCATCATCATACCACGGGCTCTTTTTGGGTGTTTGTTGGTAGCCTTTGGTTGCCTCGGCTAAGTTCTTGATGATGTCGCAGCACTGGTTCCACTGTTTGTTGGCGTTTATGTATGGTGAATGCACAGAGAAGAGTCTCTTGTTCAGGCGCTCTCTGTAGGCTGTGGTTACTCCAGGTACGCTTAGGCTTCCAACGTTGAATTTCTTTTTCTGGGCGGTTCGCAGGCTCTTGTCGTTGGATAGTCGAGCTCTGAATTTGTCTGCAATAAAAAAATATTGTCAGAGTCGACGTTTGCCCCTCTGAAGGTTTGTATCTTGAAAATATTGGATGTGTGCCTCGCATCTATTAGCATATGGTCTTTTTGGGTTAGCGGTTCGACCATCTAAAGAACTTCAGGTTGCTGTATGGATTCGTAATTTTTAAAACCTAATGCTGCTTATTACTATGTAACGAGATGCCGCAAAATCATTACCCGGAAGCCGTTGTCTGTTATCGTACCGTGGAGGTCCGTCCATGGCTGCTTTTTTTTCTTTTTGACCCCGACTTACGACTGAGCCGTCATTTTGACAAGATTTCAAATATAATCGAGAAAAACTTGTTAGATAGCGTCTGGTGCTTAAGCAAAGCATATTTTATGTTACGGCTAGGATGTCGTTTGTGACGTTCTTCCCCTTAAATTTCCCAACCATTTTTCCAGTTTAAATCGTCCTGCGAAAATATTGTGCCCAATCTTTATTCATTTTTTTAGCACAGAAAAGTTATAAGTATCAATGCACAGTAGGTATTTAAAAAAAAACTAATGACAAACAAACATTCGCGTTCACAATCATTCAATTTGTCCCTCTTCATGGTTTTCCACACTAGAATTGATAAAATTCATGCCTCTTAATTGAATCCGTGTCAGGTGCAAATGACACATTCATAAACCCTGCTTCCGACACTCTGTTCCAATTAATTTAGATAAACACACTCAGGCAAAAATCACAGCTTCCAACTCCAGGGTGAAAAACATATTTAAAAAGATTTCCAGCAAAAAATAAAAAAACACCAAAAATGGTTGATATTGAAATCCTGATTTTCAATTTATCTCTTCATTCCAGCAGCCAAACATCGTGCGATGCGACAGCGTACAGTGTCTCTGTGCCGTAGAAATTCAGAGACAACTTCCGCCTACGACCAACTGAATCGTTCCCACATAAGCCTCAATCAGATAACAATGTCAAGGCGACAGCTGAGCTTGACTCAATCCGAGCCCGACAGTGAAAAGGATCAGCAGGCCGGTAAGACTTGCGTTTCTCCTGCCGTAATCATATTTTTATTTTTATTTTTTGTTTTTTTTTTTCATTTTAAGGAAAATCAATTTTACATGCGAAACCGTCCAGGAATATTCTTTTGAAATTGCACACGGAGTACACATCCATTACGGATGAGCTGGAGAGTGTTTGCCACTTAATGACATCCCCGACAGCATCACTTCCAGGCAAAGGTAAGGCTTAAAGTGAATAAGATGTGCTAGCAGCAGGACATTCATGTTGATGTGTATTATTGACTGACTTGAGTTGAATTTTTGTTTTATTCGCAGGACAAACGGAACGTTTCAAGAACGACATGTCGAAGGCGGAGTTTGCCGCACTCATGGAGAAACAACACCTGAAGGAGTGCGAAGAAAACGATTATCAGATGCTGGAAGGACTCTTTGAAGCCCGTGCTTCTGTCGATGACACCGATGATTCCGCTGAGGTGAGAAACCATAAAACAAAAAGAATCCTATCTTCTTTACGTAATTGAGTTGATGAATAAATTACAACTGACTGAGCTTGTTTTGACAGTAGCCAGGAATGTCTGGCTGTGTATTGATACGATTCCCGAATGGCGCGGTGGCCCTCGAGGGTTTCTTTTCAATGCAAATTGAAAAATAAGTCTTGATTTAATGATGTCCCCGGGGCTCCTTCTTTATGAGAGCGAAATAAATTTAATATTTTTAACCTTGCTTTTCAGTGGTTCAGATAAATTATTTATAATACAATTGAATCGTGGATAGCGGTGATTTGAAAAGATCCTCGTTAAATACTCGTTCAGTAAAATAATGGGTATTAGCCTGGCATTGGGCTTGTAATGGAATTCGCAAGTTTAAAAATAAGTGGGAAATGAGTTTTGAGTCTTGTTTTATTCAACAGATGCATCTCTGTTTTCCGTCGTCTACAGAACTGAAAAACTGCTTTATTTGATGGTACTTGAAAAGGTTGTACAAACTTATTTTGAAAACCCTTGTTCGGGTCGCCAAACTTATCGGGCGCTTCGTCCATTATACGGTTCACATAGTCGTCCATCTGAGCAATTGTGGAGAGGAGTGTTGAGAATTCCGCTGTCGCGCACTGCTATTGGAGCTTTGCCCAATTAAAAACTTATAAGGTCCAACTTGTGCAAGAGTTGAAACCGCCTAACCATTATACGCGTCGTAGGAGCGGTGAATGAGCCGAAAACATGATTCAGCTGGATCTTCATTTTCAACGCAAATTTTGTTCTCCAATGAGGTAAATTTACGGTTATATGGATATGCAAAAAAATGGCCAACTTTGGAGTGGACGAAATCCAGAAGCCTTTATCGTAAATATGTGGTCGTAAATGGAGAACGCTTAGGAAACCATAAATTTTTTCGGAAAACATTTGCTGAGCACATAATTTCGCGTAATGGACTTGTGAATTGGCCTCCACGATCATGAAATCTCACATCGATACTTTCTTTGACGATATGCGAAGTCACTAGTGTATGCCGATAAATATATAAGAGACGTTGGACGATTTGGAAGTCGTCATTCACCGTGTTATTGCTGCCATACGGCCTCAGTTCCTCGATGAAATTTTCGAAAGTTTGACTTCACGATTGCGCTTCATTTGAGGTAGCCGTGGGACGCATATGCCCGAAATCGATTTAAAACAGTAATGGCAGAGTTATATCCATGAATTTGTCTATCTGTAAAAAAAAACACCCTTTATTTAATCATCAGATTTAATTGGTTCTAATATGGTAATCAATTTACAATCAGCAATTGGAAAATTAAAATAAATGCTTCTATGTTAAGACTTAAGCTTAATTATTTACCTGCAAAAGAAAAGCTTGTTCTCTTCCAAGCAACAGTCTTTTAATCGACAATGTCCAGATTGAGTGAAAGTCAAGAGGAAATTATATTGGGTTATAATTTAACCAACACGATCCAACTTTTGACATTTATAGTAATTTTCCAGGCGATTGTCTGTTAAGGAAAATATGCGAAGACTTTAATTTGTTCAAAATGATAATGAACTTATACTTGTACTACTCAACGTACTTCATTGTCTTTCTGAAATTTAAATGGTAACTAAATGAATCGTAAAGCTTTACAGTAAATACATATTTTCTTACTTTATTTCCGGCAATGACTTGGCTTCAAACCTTGCTATATAATGGGTCATATTTATTTTTATTAAAATTATTAAGTACGTGTTTTTGTAACGTGCAATTAATGTTTACTATTTATTTAATATTATTCATCACTCTTTATATATTTCTCTGCCATTTATTTATATATAATTTTTTTATAATTTCGATTTAATTTTTATTATTAACTTTTCATTATTTACTATTATTTTTTAATATTTATTTATTACAAGTGTTTATGATATCATTCATGTTAACGTTTTACATCGTTGAAACTAAGTTTTTGGTTATACCCTTCATCTTTTCGCTCTTCCCTGTTATCCAATCTGGGTCATTTATTTAATAAATAAATAAATATTTAATGAAGTATTTTTCGGTGTTATTGATTTCAAATAAATTTAGAGTATATTTCAGTAGAAAAAAATTTATTTTTGCCGCCGCAAAAAACACTCTAACAAAAATGAACAGAAATATATTTAAAAATATAGATAAAAATACCAAAAATTCTAAGGATAGATCCCTTAGGCACACCTTAGTCCCGATACGATGTTACTT
Source organism: Orthonevra nobilis (assembly GCA_963555765.1). NCBI lineage: Eukaryota > Metazoa > Arthropoda > Insecta > Diptera > Syrphidae > Orthonevra > Orthonevra nobilis. The sequence continues at coordinate 35,379,865 of OY743226.1, read as the reverse complement.
ATCATAACTCTTAAGAACCAATTCTTCAGCAAATATTGTAAGTTTAAATCCATCAGGAGCGAAGGAACCGAGATTACTTAGTTTCCAGCAGAATATATAATTGTTGACATTGTAGCATTAGATACCCTTAATCGAATCCGCGCCTTATGTCATCTAGGCTTCAAATTGCTTTTTCACAATTATGGCTAGGATTGAACCCGTATGACAATTTATTTATATTTTAATAATGAATTAACAGAGAAGAAAAGATAGAGGCAAAAAAAAAACTCCTTAAAAACCTTTAACTCAAGACAATAAAAACACCAAAAAAAGAAAAAAAAAAAAAAAACTTCACCTAACTTATTCTAAGTGTCAGCTTCTCCCCAATCTAGCCACCAGTATTTTCCATGGTTTGACCCGTCGTCATTATTTGTATCACTATCCGGTACGCTCATGCAGTATCTCCAGCTTAAGGTTTCATCCTCTGAACGTGTAGTTTCTTTTTTCTGTGGCCCGATAGTCATATGCATCCAGGTATGAAAGTGCCTCAGGAGGTATTCGTCCACTTTCCAATGAATTCCAAAAATTCTCAGGGTAGGGATAAAAAAAATCTCGACATGAATTTCTTCTCAGTAACATTCGCTGGCCGCGCGAAATAATTCCTCACAAGTTCCAGCAAAACCTTGTCAATTTTGGACACACCGGAGGTATTCAATAGTCTTTTGTTAGACACGAAATTTTTTGGGAATAATTTGTTGTTTGCTTAAGGATTTTATTTCATGATGGCAAAACTCCCCGAGACAACAAAATGAAATAACTCCACAAATTTAATGTGTGTGTGTAGGCAGTGAAAATGAAGGTGACGTAAAATATGGTCAAAATCAAAATTCGACGTTAACTTGCGTTTAAAATGCAAAAAATAAGCCAAAAATAGTGAAATTCTACAATTTGTCCTTATTTCATTCAAGCAGGTGAGTTGCAGGAGGGCAACATGCCTTCCCAAACAAATTCCACTATATTTTTTTAGGGCTCTATTTCCATCTAGTTTTCTGTGTACAAAAACAAAAATTCCAAGAACGAAAAAATTCTCTTAAGAAAGGGGGCTTATTTCTTCTGTTGGAAAGGATGTTATTTCAGACACATTTTGCGATTTATTTCATTTTCAATTTTGGGGACTTAATTCACAATGCAACTTCTCCCGTTATTTGAAATAATTTCTTCGCCTTGTGCATTCGATTTGACATCAGGGAACTGATGTTCGTTTAAGTCGCCAAATGAAATTGAAATTGACTGTAGAGGCTCGTTTTCTTTCATCGACAAGATCCACGCCATTGTACACTTCCTCGAGTTCGCATCTTTGCTGGCAAAATTCCCAAAATCTATTTTGTTGTCCTTATCATCTTCCAACTTTCGCCTCCACACAGAAGAACTGCCAAGAACGTTCAATTGTTAGCATTCGAGTTAGGAATTTTGGCTTCTTGCAGTGTCTAATCACGTTTCAGGTTTCATGGGTTGTCATATACGGCTTTGGAGTCGGCTTATGATTTTGTAAATGGTGTTAAGCAGAGATGTAGGATCGCTTTTTGTAGACGGGCCGAATTTAACTCATATTCCGGTGCTGTTACACTTTCAATTGGAACATCCGCCATATTTAACAAGCTTTGTTTGCTTATCGGTGGAAGAACTTCAACATTTACCGCATTTAGTCCTCATTCATTCCCTATGACTTTCGTTTGGTTATGATTGCTGCTATGAGCGCTAGGCTGTGGCAATTTCCAGTTTACTGACGCGTCCAACATTTAATAACTTTATTGTTGCCCGATTCAGCGTCCTGGCGTTGGAAAGTCAGTCAGACTTTGTATGCAACTGCAACTAAAATTGTTCCACATGAGCTCCTCTTAACTTTCGAACATCCTGTATGTTTGACGAGTGTCTTTTGTAGTTCGTGGATATTTTTGGGTGGAAATTTTGTGGAAAGTCTCCGAGGCGGAAGCCTTTTTTTGTTGTCGTTTTTTCAAAGGACATCAAAGGTTGTGCAAGTTTCATCCAGCTATAGGACATGTCGCATCCTTCTTGCTTCATTGTTCCTCATCCAACCAAGGGTAATTCCTGAATCGTTGTCCTTTATTGCGCTGTGTAATCTATTCGTTGGAGAGTTAATCTTCTGCGCAATTGCCATCTGGACGGGTTGGTTCGCTGCATACATAAGTTAACCATATGTCAACTTGGATTAGCCAGGGACAGACATCGTGACTGGCTTCTGTCTGGTTGTAAGCAGCACTTTACTCTGTATGAACTCCACCATGCTAGTGGAAATCTTATGGACGGGGGAGTCGAAATTCGATTTAAAGTCCTGGTTTTACAAGAAGCTGAAGAAAATATTCTTCCTAGCCGTGTGTTCCCAAGAGTCAAGCATGATTATGGTCTTGAGATGTTTCTCTTTCGCCTGCTAATGAGGTCTTTGCGATAAGTAAGATCTGGAATCACATAAATGCAAGATATTTACACGAATTATTCTTCCAAGGTTTGAAGAATATATCTGAAAGGAACACTCAAAATATAAAATGGCCTGCACAATCATTCGTCCTCAATCCCATAGAGCTGCACCTTCCTACATTCAAGGACAAATTTTGGGTGATCTTTCAAGTAGCCTGGAGACCAAAAACGTTAGAAACTGTCCAGATGTTGATCGATAAAATGCCTAGATTTAAAACCAAATGTTCGAGGTGGATTTTTCAAAGAAAAAATTCTGATTTTGTTGCTCAAAAAAGACAAAAAAAAAGTTTTATGCAAATCTCTCTGGCAAAATGTTAGTAAACTTACGGGCGGCGGTGTTTGTATGAGTTTGTTCTTTCCTCCTACAATTTGACCGCGTTGATTGAATACTTTTTTTGTCGTTTCCTTTTCATGTTTTTAAACAACTTCTCTGAATACAAAACATTCAGTGTGAATTGATTTCCTATCCCATTGCCCATTCATTCATCCCCCGAAATTTCATCTCGACCCTTGACTAATCTATTTTTCGTTTACTCTCTGTTTTTTTTTTTTAGGGCTTGCCAGTGGACTACATTCATCGGCATCCATTGCGGCGAGAAACTGCTATTGAGTTATCACCCTCGAAAGCGGCAGGCGGTACAGGAGGAGGCACCGGCGCCGGTGGATCCAGTGCTTCTGGTTTTCAAATGAAAAACGAACGAATGTGGACACGCAACTCGTCAACGGAACAAACATATCAATCAGCATCGGGCGTGCATGGTGGCACTCGTGACTACCTTAATCCACCATACGATAGCTTTGGTGGCATAAGCAGCAGTGCGGGAGGAGCACGTCTGTTTAAAAAATCCAGCGAAAGTCTGCAGAAAAACTCCAGCACCGACACAGACTACTCGATACATCCGTACAAATTTATCAAACAAAGTTCCAACGATACCACCACCTCAATGACAGGATCCTACAACATCGATACGCCATCCTTGGGTAATGAGTTGTCACTGGACGGAGTGGATGCCCTGCAAACGACAACAATTATCGAAAGTCGAAACCAGCCGCTGAGAACGGCTTCAATGGGCGCAGCCGATTATATAAAAGTTAAACAAGGATCAACGGATTATCCGCTACCACCACCGCGTTCAGTGATGTTGAAAAAACAATTCAGCATGGACCAAGGGGGTAAGGGTTCACCCCATCGAACGGTTTCAGAGTCGGATAAGACCGAACCTGTTGGCAGTGGTGTTTTAGGTGGAAAGGTGACAGTTGGAGGCGCCGAAACCATACACAAGACTGCTACAGCGGGCCATAGTTCACTTAAACCGCCAACAACCTCAAAACTTGGTATGAATATCCTAAAGGAGAGCAGCTCCAGCACAGAAGAGTCCAAGGACGAACAACATTCGTCGGATGCGCACGTACCGATTCCTACGATCAGTACGAATTTGGTGCAGGACGAAATCGCGAAGCTATCATCGAATATCAAGAGCAGCACAGAATCGGAAAAGGATCCGCCTTATAATGAGACAATGTGCTGATTGTTGCAGCATTCGATGCAACACACTGTTTATGCCACAATAAGTCGGAGGCTTTTATTGTAGATTTGTAAATAACGTGTTTTTTTTTTTTGTTTCTGTTTCTCATTGTATTGCATGGTATGTCAATAGTTAATATGGGAACACAATCAGTCCAAGGATGAATGTCAAACATTCGTTACTTATGATAGGATTAGGCTAAGTGCTAAACACGCAGTTCTATTTTTTGTTTGTTATTTTTTTTTTAAAAACACCTCTACTTGAGTGTTTTAAGCAATAGTTGTGATAGTTGATGGATGGACCCTAGCGATGATGTAGACAAAAGTTAAGCGGCACTGGGTTGACTTAAATAAATAATGTACAAATAACCTGGGCGTCAGGCGAAACGGTTATCAAAATTTATTTGTAAAGTTCAAAGAGAGGTTTCAAGAAAACAGCAAATTTATGTTCTTAAAACAAGCAAGATACTTTCAAATGAAAAGCTCAGATTAAACTTAGTGGCATAGTCCAAATTCAACTGGCAACAAACTTTGCCAATGGTTCTTCTCCAGATTTTGGCCAAAAAATGTTTGACGTTTATTTAAAAGTTTGCCATTTAAAAGCAGTTCTTTATAACACCTAGAATGACAAGTGCATTGTTTGACAAGTTGACAATATTTTTCTCAAACAGGGTGGCGCATAAGAAACGTAAAGACTTATTTGATGAATTTTTCCTTCTGATTTTATTATGCCTTGGAATTTATTAAAATTTAGATATTGGTTTGGAAACGTGTTTTAAAGATAATATAACTCCAGTGGTGAACTATGTTTGCTTCGACCTGTCGTGCTCCATGCAGATAGCTTTCCACTACTTTTCTTAGAATTTCAGGTCACAGCGCCCTCATTGCTTCTCGAATATTGGCCTTAAGCTGTTGTATGGTTCTTGGCCTATTAGCATACGCCTTTCTTTTAAGGTATCTCCAAAAAATAAAAAAAAATCTGGAGCCATTAAATCAGGCGAATACGGTGGGTAGTTTAAATCAGAAAAAAACGATATTATCTGATCAGTAAAAAATACCCTCAGGAGAGCGATAGTTGGACGAGCTGTGTGAGATATGGCTCCATCTTGATGGTACCACAATTCTCAATTGTTCTCTACCTCTGACCTTAAAAAAAATTTCAATCATTTCCCGGTAATGAAAGTCATCCACATTAACCGCAACTTGTTCGTCGCTTTCGAAAACATAAGCTCCAATGATTCTTTCTGAGGTTCTTCCATGCATTATTGTTGTTCAATAATTACTTTTGGATTTTTAATGCCCCGTATTCTTCAATTTTGTTTATTAATATTACCGTTGAGGTGAAAATGGCCTTCATCGCTCACTATAAGTTTGTAAATAAACTTGTCGATGTCTTGAAAACACCGAGCATACTGAATGCGTTTCAATTCATGAACCAATTTAATCTTATATGGAAAAAGGTGTGACTGCCTTAAAAATCTTTGCAAAGCCCGCCTAGACATCACCAACTGCTGAGAACATCGCCTGGTGGAAGTTTCGGGGTTTTTCTCAATACTTGCTTGCAACCGAGCAATGTTCGCATCATTTCGAACTGTATGAGGTCGTTTAGCATGCGGAAGATCACAGACAGCCCCTGGTGCTGAAAACACTGGACCAATCAGTAAGTTGTTGGAGCACTAAGCGCATTTCAAATTTCAAATAAATTCAAAATAAAATTGAACCACTTTGGTTCTTTGTTCTGAGCTGAAACTTTCCATCAAAAACTAACAAGTTTATCAAAGTTAATTCTAAAATAATAACGTTTACAAAATAAAGTATTCAATAATTAAACCTAAACATTTCTTATGCGCCACCCTGTAGAAAGAGAAATCAAATAAAAAAAAAAGGCTAAGATAGATACTTATTCAAAGAAAAGGGGGAAATGGCCGAAAATGGAGAAGCTTGGAGTGTTTTTGGGTGTTAAAGAAGGTCTTTATGGAAAACTGGTGAAGATAATGTCATGTCAGTCGCGTGTCCCTTCAGCGATTCAAAATTATTTGTATCAGCTTTTACTGGAATTCAGTTTTATGATTTCATTCATTGATTTCCATTTGAGACCTAAAACTTTAAATCATTCGAAATAGAAAAAATTAAATTCAGTTTTCCACCATTCAATTGATGCAATCATAAAAGAATGTACAAATCAGGTTATAGTCTTTTCCATGTACACAATAAGATCATCTTTTTGCATTCCTTATATTCTATCATTTCGCAATCTTTGCATTCATTGCATTCAATAAAATTAAATTTATTTTTAAAAGTAAGTAAAAGATTTTCGAAGGATATTTGTTTACTCAAGAAGTTAGCTGAATGCAGTTTATACGAAAGCAATCAAAAAAATTCAAAGCTTGCAAAAGACTAAAAGACTCCATGCATTCTTCAATGATTGTCTTCAAATATTCATGGTTGAAAAATGAATGCAATCTTTTTTTTGTAAAAATAAATGTTGTGATTTTTTTAATTTAATTCTGCCATAAATGCAATCATAAAATTTACTTCATTGAGTTCTTAACGCTTCTTCATCTTATTTAAAAACCTACAAGTTATTTAATGATAAATAAAGTAATTAGACTCGGACTCTAAATTTTCGTCAAATTAACTGACAGCTAGTTCCTTCGTCCAAGCATAGTAATTTTCATATTTTGGGCCATTTAACCAGGCGTAGGTCACCAAGAACTTAGCGACTACTCTATTTGGTCCGGTTTGCAAGCAATGTTAATCAAAAGGGGCCACGTAATTCAATCAATGTTTTGGCACCAAAATTAAGTAAAAAAACAAGCGCATCAACGAACATTGAAGGGCTTGGGGCATGTGATGACTTCTGAAAGTAATAAAGAACTGAATACTTTTCAATAGCCTGGCTAAAGGTAAAATAAGGTTTCCTTGAAAAAGACGAACTTCCAACTTGAACTTGAAAGGTCCAACGTGCCTCCCCATAAGATATTTTATAGCTGGATTTTGGTCCTGTAAAAATATGTAATAAATTCTTGTTTAGTTGATTTTAGTCATAAAGCTAATACTTTATATGCTCATTTGTCTGGTCTTTATTTTCGAGGGGTTCACCTCATTCAAGTCAACAAAACTGTCGAATGATTTTGATAATTCTTCAAAAAGGCTTTGAAAAGTTGTGTTTTGCCATATCAGCTCGAATATGTTGTTTGGCTTGTCGGCATAAAATTTACTCTAAAAAATCACTCCAAAAAAAATCTAGTGGAGCGAATTCCAGGGTATCTTGGTGACCTACCTATAAACGCTTTTTCGTTTACTGAACACGTAGTGTGCCATGTTGTGTCGTCTTTTTGGAACCAGAAATCTTTCCACCGCCTTTCAGGGATAGACATGGAGTGTTAAATGATCACCTTCGGTTTACAGAACTTACTTTCAAAAATCCCTTACGGCTGCAAAAAGTCGACTGACAATTTGTTGATGAGGTTGCCCTGAGTCAACTTCCTTAAAGTGATTCCACTGATCTTGGGCTTTCGGTAACACTATTTCCAAAAGCGTTCATATTTTCATTGGAATGATATAATCGCGGCCTACCTTTTTGTTGTTGATTAAATTCAGTCCCGTGCTCAAAAAAATTTGGCGTCAATTGTTGTTGGTTTTGTCACTTGTCACGTTTCCACACAGAAGTAAGAGAATCCATGTTCGACTTAAGACTAAACCAACCTCTGTACTCAGCGCTCATTGTTCCAAAATCTAACACCAAAAATTTTCATACCCATTTCGATTAACAATCCCAAAACTTCAATTAATCAAAAACGAAAATTCAATTTATACTGAAGCATCCAACACAGCTCAACTCAAATCGAACCTAAGTATTTATGCGAACCTTCAACCCCTTTAACATGAATTAATTACTATTTTGGGTAATGAACAGAACAGCGAAAGTTTCATTAGCTACCAGCTTCAAGTACTTTAATTAATTAATTAATTAATGCATGCAAGCCGCTACAAGGACATAACAATTCCCATGGAATCCAAAACACAACTCCACGCGATGTTTAACAGCGCCTCTCTCCTGCCCTCGGCACCTTTCTTTTGTATTTGTGTGTTCCCACGTTGTTCCTTGTTATTTCATCGTAATTTATTAAACAATCAAAGTGCTGGTGTTGTTTACTTTCATGCTTCCAAGAATACAAATTACAAGACACTTTTCAATCCTCATGAGCAAGGACTGTGTAACGCACAAAGACATTTATCACGCGCACCAAATACCAGGATCATCATAACTTAACAGTTGCCGTTTCAATTTGTCAACTTAAGGGGGAGGATTTTGACAGGTGCTGGCTATGCCATCAAAATAACAATCTATCATTTTGATTCTTTACGAGTACAATTATCATTGAAAAAGTTTGTTGTGCTTTTTTTTATACAGATTTTTATTTCTTGTTTTGTTTTATTGAACTTACATGAAAACGGATTGACAGCTGCCTACATATCTAAGGGTCGATTGTCAGTTGTCAAAATTTTCAAATTTTACAAAAAAATTGTATATTTTTCAAAAACCTTTGATTTAAGTGAAAAGTTAAAAATATAATTAAATATTCGGTTGGTTGACAATGTTTGAGAATGATGAAAGAAACACACTGACGTGCGAGAGTAGTTTTATAATTTTTTTTATAACTTATTATTATATTATTGAGCTAACTTCTAAAAAAAATTACCTTTTTACTTTCAGATTTCTAATTAAACATTCTGATCCATACTCGTAGTCCTTTCTGCTAAGGTCTTTTTTCAACGATACTTTATTAAGAAACGGTACTCTAGTTCGTCTTTTGTGATGAGGCGCTGAATTGTATAAGACTTAACTGCGTCTTTCTTGGTCCGCCTTTGCTCATGGGTTAAGCCCCTAAAAAAAGGTATTTGGCTTAGGTTACTTCAGTCAAAGCCCAATCAAAGCCGTGGATCATGTTGGTTCGCTCTTAACTCCGACAGAATTTTGAAAGATCAACTTTATTTTCTAATTAACCTCGTTTGAAAAAAAAAAACAGTAAAGATTTTAAAAAAGAAAAAAAAAAAGATAAATTTGGAACCGCTTCGACGGATGTTGGCATTCCATTGTGGGGGTAGAATTGATAGAATTGATGGCACTCCCTCCTCTCAGCAGTTTGGTAGTAGTTCTCCTTGGAATATCGTCGAAAATCAATAACTGCTGAAATTGAAACAAATCCAGTATAAGCGGCTTCTACTTCTGAATTACAGGCTATCTTATTTGTCCTTCCTCACTTCCGGAATTTGGATAATACACTTTTTAGTCCAAAAACCTTCTTATGACTTTCGTCAGTGAGGTTTAACCACTTTGTCCTGCATTTGGTAGTAGTTTCATATCGCTTTCAGAATTCACTGATCCATTGTCCACACCATAGCCAGTTTCTTCCCATCACCTAGTGTGTCCTTAAGCTGAACAAGTTCAGTCAACGACGATGAGCCCAGCAGAATTTGATTTGGTGTTAAAGCCTCGTCGTCACTCAATTTTTAAATATTATTCAAGTATGAAACGTCTTATCGTTTTGGTTGCGATAAATCGCAAAGCTAGTAAAGATGCTCTTAAACGACCCAACTAGGTGATCCTAAAACATATGCATTGATGTCCGAGGGATAAAGTTCTCTAGCTATCTGGTTTGAATATAGTACACTAAATTGATTGAAGTCCTAATATCTTGCGTACTCCATCGAATATTATGTTTTACAGAAGTATCGTCATGGACTCTTCTTAAAGAGGCGGTGATATCCGTCAACCCCACAAATCTTTGTAAATCGAGTTGTTGTATTCGGAATTTTTTTTTGTCTAGATCCGTATTACTGTAAAGCCCGTGAGCATTCTCATCATGCGAAGTTGCTTTCTCTCAATGCGGGCATCAGTGTTTTCAACCGTCTTTGACGAGGTTCATGCATCTGCACTGTACAGCCTGACCGGTTTGATTAGGGTCCTGTGTATCATATCATTGATCCGTCGCTCTCTTCTTACTTTGCATTCAGGATGGAAAGGATATTTCTTTGTCTAAAATAGGTTGTACTTTTGTCCCAATTCATTTATCAAAATACTCTCGTCACTTTAAACAAATCATATCATGATTTTGACAAGTTGATCTTGGGAATTACTAGTGGGCCCTGTCAAATGAATGTCCCGAGCATTCCCCTTCTTTTTACACCTGTTTCCAATATCATTTTGCCTTTGACCAAATTTGTTCCAGTTTCTGGAAGGTCTGCTTCATATCATATCTTATTAAGACTTTAGCCTTAAATTCAGGAACATTTAATCTTAACGAGAGCTTTACAGAGGGTATAGTAAAGATCAAATACGAGGTTTATCAGCTACGTGTATAATCTTGAAAGTGCAACAATGCGTTTTGTAGCGTTGGATCGGTCCTTTGGAAGCTCCAAGCAGTGATTATATTTTTTAGTTTGACGCCAATGTGCGGAAGTCCATCTATCTCAACATTTACAATCTTCATCCTCAACTTCGTTGATGATGTTAAAGAGGTAATTTCTTATTCGTTGTTAATAAACCGTCGTTTATCTTAGTCCACGAAGTACCTCATAATAACTTTTTCTTGATTATTTTCCATGTGCTGCTTTCCATCCTTTATTGTCCTCAACACCGAACTTCGTGTTATCCACAATCGCCTTATCCTTGTATCGGACAAAATGTCTTTCCTTTTCTCTGAGACTTAAAACACATTCTTAGCTGACACCTTGTTGCCCATTTGAAGGATATTTGCCTCCCAGACTAGATCCACCCGCCCCTTCTGGCAAACAGTATAGAAAGTATATCCGAGAGATCTGTCTTGCTTATTAACCAAAGTTCGGCTCCATAGAGAAGAAATGGCAAGCGAAATTTCGGTCCTCGAACTATGATCTTTGATCGTTGTTTTCAGGAAAAAAAAAACCAAGAAGCATCGCCTAACTAGGATGAGACCTTATCGGACGTCAAACGAGATCTCTTTTGTGGGGTTATATTCATCTCGATTCTCCAAGATGGTGTTCCATGATTGATCTCTTGTCAATAGCATACTATATTTCATTTTATCCTCATTAATATGAGAACCAGCTCTTTTGATCTCTTCTTCAACTGCCGCCGATGTCAGAATAGTTTGCTTGTGCCAAACCCGGACAGAGTCGGAATGCTGTCAAATTTGTTCTTCAGAGTCTTTCACAACACTTCAACTCTGTAAAGTAAGATACTCGTATGTCTTTCTGTTTCTATTCTAAATCTTCATTAAGTAACAAACATTTATTCACAAAAAAATAGGCATTTCGAGCCTCTTTTGCTGCAACCACGACATCAATTTTCCAAATGAGTTTACTGCCATAGACGAAACTTACGTTTTTACTTTGATGCCATGGACATTGTTTTTTTAATCATTATTTCCAGTTTTTTATGATCCAAGAAGATCAAGAAAAAAAAAATAGATTTCCCACTGTCTCTCTTTAAAGCCCACCTTATTCTTCGAGAGTAAAAAATCTTTGGTCAACCGTGAGGATCTTTTGAAGAGCAAACGAGACCCATTCTCTTGTGAAGCATCTCGAGCTGCACATCTTTTTTTTTTGTTTTGGGCGAACTAAGCTTCGTTCGTATGACCGTTTAGTGGCAGATTGATCCCTCAGCTGAGCTCGTTGATTGAATCATGCTCTTTAAAGAATAAAAACCGTCAAGCCCAAACGCAAGACCAACATAACGAATATTCAGTCGTTGATAAAAATTTTCAAAATCGCTTCGGCTAAAATGTCAGCCTCTGCATACAGCATGGGACTTGGACATTCAGTGCAGCTTGGTAAGTCTTCATCAACTATCTTCAATCAGCTTTCTTAGCCGCCACTTAAATATCTCACACTTGGTGCGACAGACATTTAGTCCGGGACAATAATAAGAACCCTAGTCTAAACTTGTGAGCCACGTCGCAGTTGGTTTAAACGACTCTTAAATAATTCAATTTCTAGGATCTATTAACCCTTGTATTTATCATATCTGTGATCCATTAGGCCGATCTAAAAAGTATAAGAAGTCATCCTTTTATCATCAACGCCAAACGAATGTTATTTACCATCTAAACAGTCGCCCTGCGATATAGAGACAAAAATCTAGCTTGAAATAAAAATGGAGACCAGAGCAAGAGCAAATAATTTTTTTCTATAACATATTCGAACTTCGCATGTTCTACTGATTTTTGGGGCAACCTGTAAGGATTGTTCTCAGACCTCCATATAAACTTTGCTGCATTCAGATTATAAAAAAATGTACACCACACTTTTCATTCATACTTGAAGACTTCCTGAATATTCAATAAATCTACAAATTATTAAAATATAATATCTTAATATAATATATGATTTTTTGCCGCTTACGCATTCTCAAATGAAGCACAAACAATTTTAACTGTTATTACAAATGTATATGTATTTTATTTTCACCAAAACCAAAAACAAATAAATATATATATGTATATGTTTAAATGTGAAACAAAATAAAAAGATACAATTTCAAATTGTACATTTAAAATAAAAGTAAAAAACAAATTATGATGATAATTTTTGACAATACGAAGCATTATTTTATAATATATTAGAGTATTTATAGAAAAGCAATATGAAGCATGTTTTCCAAATGTCCTTGTATTATTTCGAAAAAAAACATAAGTATCTTACGAGTGCTATTCAATTATCCTTCGCCAGCTAGGCACTCTTTACTATAAAAAAAAAATATAATTCTTAAGAAATTTTCTTCCACAACTGTGTTGAAAAACCGATGAACTCCTATTTATACATATCCTAAAGAAACAAATTACGCAATAAATATTTTCTTTCCAATCACTAAGCAACGGCTTTCATTTCGATAATATTGTTTATGATAATTGACAAATAGAAATTTATACATATGAGTAAAATACAAAAATAAATGTTTTACATACAATATACACCGACATTTTGTATTAACACAAACGAATAAGCAATTTATATATATTTAAAGAGAAAAATAAAATATACCATATATCACTGTTTTAGAAATATTTGTTAGGTAATATTATTATTTGTTATAGAATTGTAAAAGTAAAAAAGTATTTTGTAAAACTTAAAGTTATTAATAAGGATGAAAAAAAAAACTAATGTTGTATATGTAATTGTAAAGAGATGTCATGTTTATTGTTTATCCTTAGTAGAGTTTGCATCGAATGTTTCATTTCAGATTGAAATGATAATATTTAAATAAATGGAACAAATTAAATGTTTATAAATAATATAGATAAATGTAAATGCTCAACAAATTTAGAAATCAACAAATGCAAATGTTTAAGGCAACAAACAAAAAATAAAAATTAATATCTGTTTGAATATATGTAAAATCTAATCACATAAAAAATGATATAAACATTTTTATCATAAATTGTTTTTTATGGTTTTATTTATTTTCTTTGAAATCAGTTGAGAACAAAATTAATTCTGTCCCGCAAAAGTTCGAGTTCAACCAAGTCATACACACATGCCTATTTCGATTGTCGTTAAACGTTCGAAAATTCGAAGCACTCTTGACTTTGAACTCAAAATATGACCTTAATTCTGAAACAGAGGAAATTATAAGTAAAGTGGTAAAAATTATAAAGGAAAAAATGTGTTTTTGATGTACAATGAATAGCACGTCAATGTTCCTAGCACGTAGAACTTTGTTAAAAAAAAAGTTCCCGGAATAATTACCGTGTGGCGCTCCCATCGTTCCGATTTGAGTTCTTTTTTGATTTTTTTTTTGTTTTTTTTTTGTTAAGCTGGTACACCTGATGTTGACAGTTGACATTCATCAAAAGGATCATAATTGGAGATTAGACGTGGGCTTATGAGGACGACACGCAATCCAGACATCAGGCAAGTGAATGGCGTTTGCCAAATGACCCGAGACCAAAAAAAACAACGTCCTTTTCGGTTCAAAAAGAAAGCATTGCTCACGGTTTTCAAGAAAACAACGGTGTAGTGAGTGCATCATGAATTTTTGTCAGAAGGCCAGACAGTAAGCAAAGAGTGTTATTTGGGTATTGTGAGAGGTTTGCGTGAGGCGATTCGCCGAAAGAGATCAGAATCGTGGGCAGAAAACTCGTGAATTTTGCACCATGATATTGCACCGTTGCACAGTGCCATCATTATTCGTAATTTGTTGACGGGAAATGCAACAAATACCATCCAACAGCCACCGAATTTACCTGATTTGGCTCCCTGTGACTTCTTTCTGTTCAATCGGATCGTAATAATAAGGGGAACGCAGCGAGGACGTAATGGAAAAATCGGAATATTTATTTTCGGAATAAATTCCGGGAACTTTTTGTTCAAGATGGTATTCAACTGAAGATGAGGAAGTTGCTTGGACAACGAAAAGAGTGCACACAACTTGCAGAAAAAATAATTAACCCTTAGAGTCACAGTGGTACTGCCAGAGCACCACCTATTTAAACCGCTGTCAAAAATTTTCTATTGCATATTTTGGTCTGAATATTTGTACTCGGGAATTTAAAGGGGTCGCTAAACATGAATCTGAGGTTATATTGACGGAATTCAAAGTGGCGGATCCAAGATGGCGGAAAAATGTGTGAAACCAAATCATTTCGACATACCAATCAAACTTTATTCTACTGCATATTTTAGTCTAAATATTTGTATTCGGGGGTTTTCGGGGCCGTTGATTACAAAACTACTATTGGATCCGCCATCTTCGACATGAAAAGTACCGAAACACTAACATAAGACTCGTGATCTGTGACCTTGAAAACCAATTTTTTTGGGAATTTGATTGAACTTTACGAATATAGTCCGCCATCTTTGATCCACCATTTTATAATTTGTAAATCTAACCTCAAATATGTAATTAGTCACCACGAAAGGACTATCGAGTACAAAAATTCAGACCAAAATATGCAATAAAATTATGTCTGATCGGTTGGTCTAAACGATTCAATTGCACAAAATTTAGGCCGCCATCTGGGATTGGCCATCTTGAATTTTGTAAATCCAAGCTCATATTCGTGATCAGCGATCCCAAAAATCAACGAGTACAAAATTTCAGGTCAAAATATGCAGTAGAAAAAAGCATAACTCAAAGGGTTAAGTAAAAAGTAAGTAGGTATAGATTTGATTTTTGTGATATATTTTTATTAGTCGTAATATCGCAGGAAAGCCTTCAAAAATCGATGCTTGAATCTATAAATGGCTTTATGACAAAATAAGTCTGGTTGGTTCCAGCGTTGTGAGGAAATGCGTTATGTACGTTTCTTAAATGTGAATAAAAATGTCGCCAAATTGGGCACATTTTTTTCACTTTAAATAAACCTACTAAAATACGTTTTAATTAAGACTTGTGAAACTAGAAAGATCATAAGATACTTAGATTTAAGACATCCAGATTATAAATTATGATTGATTTAATAAAATCAATTTGAAAGCGGTAACAGAAAATTCTGGTAAAAAGGTATGCTTTTCAGGAAAACCTACGGATTGTACATCTGCCAAAATAAAACAAAAAAGGCAAAGCAAAGCCTTCTGTCCACCTTCATTGAACTTAATTACTCTGTACTCAAAATTCAGTTTCGCTACCTTATGCCTAGCAACTATATAATTTTATTTCTATAATACACCCTTATCACGGTTGTCAAATATCAACACGATAAATGGAAATTTTTGACAAAATGGTTTACCTGGTATTGTGATTGTCAAATATCGAGTTTTTTGATAAGCTGTGAATTATATACGTTTTTAAGGTCGATTGTGAATTGTTCTACTGATAAATTTGGTATTTTGGTTGTCAAAAATTTTGAATTAAAAAAAAACAATCATTTTGAAAACAAAACGAAATTTCCACAAACGAATTGATTTTTGAAGAACGTGATAATGAAGAAAAAAATAGGATAGAGAACGCTTTACGAAGAAAGTTACTAGATTCATCAGACCCATTGCATTTGGACGCTTAATGCACTTAATGTGGTTGGTTTCAGATTTTTGCAAAACTTCCGACTTTCGAAAGAAGCCTTCGTTAATATATTAAACGATATTGACCATCAACTGAAACCATAGAAAAGGTTAGCATGTACTCTAAAATTCCTAGCATAAAGAAGCTATCAATTTAGTGTGAGAAACGATTACAACATTGGCAAGGCTCAGTCAATATTGTTGGGGTTCTTAAAGAAGTACTAGGTGTCTTAGAAAGGAGCCTTTGTTGGAAATTGATTAAATTCAAATATTCACTGGAGGAAGAACGTCGGGCAAAAATATACTTCTTTGAGAAAAGTAAAATCCCATATATTGTAGGTCCTGTAGATGGAACACACATAAATATTATCGGCTCGAATAAACACCTAAAACATGTGTACTATAACAGAATGAGATATTATTGTACAGTATCTATTTCCTATTGTTTACACCCTTCGTCCTAAATAAGCACATTAGTATTAATAGCAAAACAAAAGTTGTTAAGCAAAAAAACTTACATTTCTGTACAAAGATTTTATTTTATGAACACAAACCCACCGACAACTGCAAATAATTTCAAACTCAGCATCAAACTTCATATGAAATACCCAAACACAATAGAATTTGCTTCAGTGTTCACAATGGAAGTTAATATTAATGAATTCACAATCATAATACCATGCTATAGCACATGCTCCAATATTGTTTCGCCCTCAACAAAATCTATCAGCGGCTGTTGGCTGGCTGAGGAGTTCCTGTCACAATGACGCTATCAAATATACTGCCTTTGCCGATCTTCGCGTTTACCGAGAACGATTTTAAGACAAATGGTTTTGTCGAGGAACTCGTAGTACCTTTCATTAATTTTATTTAAACATGCGCTTTGTTTTCGCGAATTTAACGTTTCTTAAATAAATATCACATGCTTCCTCAAACATACCTTAAGACTAATAATTATCGTAGTTTTTGGTTTGGTCAACGGTGAAATCAGCCCTATCCGAGGCGTGTATTTTTTTTTTTATTATTTTTTAGAATTGTAAGCCTCTTTACGCCATAAGATTATCGTATCTACATATTTACATTTGTTATAATTTCATGCAGCGACGAAATATCCAACTCTGATTCAAAACTAAAGAGTAAAAACAACAGTAATTTCGCAATGTTCTTTTATTTGAAAACACAACAATGGCGAACCGATAACTCATCTGCGACACTAACCTTTTTTCATGACGAACAGCACCAGCGCTAACTTCTGACATTTACTTGTTAATTCAATTCGCCGTGCTTATTATTTTCTGAAACCATTCATTCTAGACACAAATCGTTGGTCTTCTGCCCAATGTGTACAGTCACAGACAAAATTAATATCATAGAAAAAAGCTCATACGATGGAATGTTCCCACATGAGCCTTTTCTTTTACGTATTAACTTATTTTATGATAAATGCAAAGAGGAAAGCTCCACACAAAATCAATCTCTGAAAGAAATGGAATATAGTGAGACCACTCGTTCGTTTAAAACCGTTTGAAAAAGGATGAGGTAAGTAAACCAAAATTCCTGGTCACTAGCAGACCATGGATCCTTGAAAAATCTGAGCCTTAGCCTAACCTTTTTTGTTTTTATAAAAGTGCAAGTGCCCAAAAGTTTAAACAACGCGAGCCGAAGAAAAATTAAAAGGGAAAGAAAGAAGGTACCGGGGCACATTGGTTTTGAATTGTTGTAAGTTGCAGTGCAGAGGAAAAATAAAGCAAGGTAACGCATTCCACATGCGCAATGTTCGGCCTATAAAAGAATCTTTAAATTTCACAGTTCGCCCGAAAATAATCTTAAGGGTAAACTGATGAGCATTCAATGATGTGCGGGTGTTGCAAGTGAATTGTTGGAAGGGCGAACCTGTTAAGGAGCATAAGCATTTCGGCGTATTTTTGGCAACGTCGAATATGTGATCGTTCCAGCTTAGGTAAGAATTAACGCACATACCGAATATTGAAAGTTCTTCGGTGTCATTCATAGACAATGGCTGGGGTTAGGGTTTCGCTTAGATGACCAAAGACAGCATTGTGTTTTTGGAGCGTTTACTTGTAAATTTCTTAGCTTGTCCCCATTTAATTACATATACTGCCAATTTATTTTGAATGAGTAAGTCATTCAAAGCCGTTCCCTTTCCCTGACCGACGAGCAGCGGCGTGAATCAATAAACGCATATGTGAAAATAAGGGTCATCTGCGAAGGAATATATTGCATCAGATGTGATAGGCAAGAGATCGTTAATGAAAATTTAAAAGAGATTCGGAGAGAAAACTAAGCCTTAGCGAACACCAGCATTAATCTGGTGAATTTCACACTTGGATTGTGCGACGCGAAAAGTAGTTTCTTATCCGTCGAAGAAGAGACCCACCGATCCCATAAACACGCATTTTCGACAAAAGAATCAGATGCCAAACTCTGTCAGTTGCAACTGTCTTTGATTGCTTCCACTTTTCGATGAGACTGTACGAGTACGAAAATATTTACTAGTCTGGGATCCGAGTACGGTTCGACGAAGTTTTCGAGCACAGGTGGTGGTATAGCGCAATCAGTTGCGCAACTAGCCGCGAATTGTGCAGCTAGTAGCTTGGCTTTGTCAAGATTATAAACGACAGGAGTGTCATTCGAAATGACTGTCAGTATCGATGACGAAGTAGAGTTCTTAATTTTTTTTGACAAAGGACCAAAATTGTTTACTGCCGCTGGGACAACATAGTATTTTTTGTCTTAATTTAAGTCCATAGAAGAACTTCGTACCTCGTAGAAGAACATTACCTTATTAGGGACTAGTTAAAACTTTTTTCGGAATTCCTCTGTAGGATCGGCTTTAAAGGACCGAAAATTTAGCTCTCTCAACCTAACTGCCTCTTAACAGCCTTGAGTTCTCTTTTAGCCTAATTGACTTTGTTTGATGAGACTTTTTTTTCGGGATGAAGTCCTTCCTGCTTTTGAGAATAATGTTTGTTAACATATCAACGGCTGCGTCTACGTTACTATCGAGGAAACATAGTGACCAGTTAAGACTCTTAAAAAAGTTTAAAGGCCAAAGGATTTTGCTTAGGAGTGATTGGTTTGAAAATAAAAAGTTGGCTAATATGACACAATGCTCCGATGAACCTAGGGGCCGCCAAAACATCAATAGAGTATTTGTCAGGGTGAGAAATGAGGAACAAGTCCAATGCTTTTAATCCTTCACGTAGCCGGGTACTCCTTTGCTCGGCATTTCGGTGACTGGGTCTTCTTGGTTGTTTCCAAGAACCACCTATGTTCCAGACACTATTTTGAGCTTTCAAAAAAAAAAATCCGATGTCGATTGGATGTCTTTGAGTAGAACAATCTGGCAATTAATTGTTCGTAATCGTTCCGGGTCGTTATCTAAGATAAGAGTTTCCATTGTTGTCCGAAGCTGCTGTCTCTTTTATAACTGAGAGGTTAATCCCCTTCCATTTAACGGGGTAACTTATTAACTTAGTTCAAAAAAGACTCTTATATTTAATCAATCGTTAAAAGGGACCACATTTGTATCGGACAAGGTATTAAACGGCGCGGCAGAGTCAAAAATCGAGTTCATAACTACGAAATGCAAAATTAGATGTTTCAAATCCTGGCCATCTGGTTCGACAAAAAATAAGAAAATGACGACGTTCAAGATTAAGCCACCGGAGACGATGAAAGCTTGTTCTTACCAACTGGAAGCAGCGTGCCTTGGGACAATGGAGGATGGAAAGCAGCTTAGCTCAGTCTCAGAGCCTCCAAAGACCAAGTTTCTTTTAAGTAAATACGCTAAGGAGCAAAACCGACTCAATAAACAAAAAAAGTGCAAAAAGTTAATTTTTTAAAGCAACTGTTTTATTTAATGGTGTTTTTTCTTCAATTATGTGTTTAGTAACCTTAAAACTAGCAGAGTAACATAAAAAAATACCAAAATATAACCGATAACAAACCTAAAATATAATTTAATAAAATAACTCCATTGAATCACTTTTGCACCCAAATTTTTTTTGTATTCTTTTTATCGTTTT
Source organism: Orthonevra nobilis (assembly GCA_963555765.1). Lineage (NCBI taxonomy): Eukaryota > Metazoa > Arthropoda > Insecta > Diptera > Syrphidae > Orthonevra > Orthonevra nobilis. Next base: position 35,359,831 of record OY743226.1, on the reverse strand, counting down.
CAATGATTCGTCCACAACCCTTTGTTTTTTCTAAGTTCATTTAATCTTTTTGGCATAGAGTTGTACAGTTTTCTGACGATTTCTGGCTGAATCGCATACCATTCCTGTTCAACTTTCTCCCAAAGTTCATTTATTCCCTTCGGCACTGCAGGAAGTTTAGCTAGTTGCCTTTTTAAATAAGCCCGAAGGTTCTCAATCGGATTAATGTCTGGGCTTTATGATAGCCAATGCATTACGTCAAATTCTTGGTTTTCAAGCCAAGAACGCACTAATTTGGCAGTGTGCTTGGGGTCATTGTCATGTTGAAATATGATCTCTCCCCTGTTTCTTAGCATCATATCAGTTGCGATGGGCAAGTTTTCTTGTAAAATGCTTAAGTAATCTTCCTTACGCATACTGCCTTCAATTCGCACTATTGGCCCAACCCCATTCGGCGTAATGCACCCCCAAACCATTAATGAACCTCCACCATGCTTAACTGTTTGTTGCACTTGCGATGATGATGTTGGTTTTGCACTTCTACTCCAACTCCAGGCCCTTCCATCGGATTGATACCGGTTTATTTTTGTTTCATCCGACCAAATAACCTGTAATATACAGTAATTTTAATATGTTTGTAACACCGGGTGAACATTTACCTGTTGCCAATCAAATTCAGTCCAATCTTTGTGAATTTCTGCAAAGTTTTTACGCAATTTGATGTTTTTTGCGGACAACATTGGCTTCTTTTTTTTCACTTTTGCTTTTATTCCCATTCGATTAAGTGCCCGGCGTACAGTCCACACGCTTACGTCGTTGTTCAGCAACGATTTGGCCTCCTTTGGCGTATTAATATGACCTGATACCAGCGAACGAGCTATTCTATTACTCTCCTTTTCCGTTATTTTTCGTGGCCGTCCTCCTTTTTCCAAAAGGTCACATTTCTTCAATACCCGGCAAAACGTAGGCTGGTTAATTTTTAGTTTTTTTGAAATAACACGGCCAGAATAGCCAGTTCTTCCCATTTCAATTATTTGTTTTTTCACTATTTCTGGTATGCACTTCATTTTTTTTTCTCTAAAGGACGATCACAACCTTTCGAACACTCAAAACGAAATGACGCAAATATGACCCTTTTTGTACGGAATACGCACTAAAAAATCATATGTAGCGGTATCATGGACCGTTTAGTTCAATGATGCAGTTCCAAGTATTTTTTTTTTTTGATCCTGGAAATGAATTTTGTTGTTGTTTTTTGGTTCCCTTGTAGCTCAAAGCATTGAGGATCGCGCAGCAGTTTTTATAATTTTTTTTTTTTGCTTGCTTTTGCTATATTGGACACTTTTTTCAATATTGTGAGTGCATTGAATCAGTTTTGCTCCTCAGTGTAAGTATGAGACTCCTGTGAAAAAAACATTTTGGGGGCAATCCGCAAAATGCTATTCTTATTCATAATTTATGGGAAAAAAAACAGAACGAATACCATCCAAAAGCCACCGGATTCGCCTGATTTGGTTCACTCAAAACGAGGTAGTATTTGTATTCAACACATAAAGAAGCAAAGTTCATCCCCTGAACTCAAAGTCTAGAACTAATTTGTAATCTAAAATAAATTGTTTAATCCTACTCGGTAGATCTTCAACAAGCCTGCTTGCAGAGATGTCCCCATGCGCTACTCTTTCTTTTGAAAGAAGTCCTCACTTGGTCGATTTGAATATTTAATAAAATATAACAAAGCTTGTTAGAATCAAAGATTTATTTGAAAAACGAAAATGTTCACACTTTTTTTTTTTAAAAATAAGAAGCTATTTTGATGTTTACACTGAGGCTTTGAAAAGGGTGCAAATACAAATCTGTTTTTACTTCAACGAACAACTGCTCAAAATCATTTATTTACGACCATGAACTTTGTTCCTCCTTTTGGGCTTCTTAGTCGCTGGTGGTAAGAAGCTTTTCAGAAACTCAATTGTGTTCAAAATCGTGTCGGAACTGACGTTTCCAATTGTTTTCTTATCAAAGAACACCACAGGTGGAGCTGGTGTAACCTCACGATATCGCTGAGCGCACATGCATGGCGTGGTTTCGGGTTCAAATGTCTCCACTTCGGTATTTATATCCGGGGCGGGTGGTTCCGTCATTGGCTCATGGGGGACTGCATATCAAATGTTAATCCTTAAATTTACAGACAAATTTTTATTACAATGTACCAACCGGGAATAATATTGTGTGGACGAAAGCATTCCTTGATTTGTATCCATTTGCGGCAAAAGTTTCGGATGAAACTGTCCGTCTGCGGGAAAATCGACCTGCCGACTTGATCCACTTGAACTTGCATGAATGAGGGTACAAAGGGCCATTTGCCCTTGGCCGCAAAGAAGCAAACTATATCTAGAAGAAAATTTCACAATCAGTTAAGTCTTGTCTTTTTTCTTAACTTACATGGAACGTTGTAGAGATGAAAGAAATTCCTGCGTTCCTCCAACTTGGACTTGGCGAAAATCTCTCTTTCCTGATCTCTGGAATTTATAAACGCCACCGAACCGTGCGCAGCAACTGCAAATAAAACAATCGAAAAGGTTCCGAGAAGCATTGTCAGGACGATGTGAACTGTACGTGTCAACGCAAAGGACTAATTGAATGGGATATTTTGCACTGAAAACAGGATATCATATCGACTGAATTATTCATTGCATGTCTATCGGTCAGTGGGTTGTTTTTTAAAGGACATTGAACCGTATGCAGTGAATTGATTTATTTCCGGGTTTACCAGTTGCATGTTCCAGAATCATAATTGTGGCTGGATGGATTATCATGTGCAAAGTGAAAAAAAACTACAGCGATTATAGACCATAAAAAGGGGTTTGTTTTGATTTCTTCTTCCGTAGAGGACATTATCATCAAACTGTTGGGCAGTACTCAGTATATCTGAATGAATATATCTTCTTTTGGAGCACATAGAAATTGACTTGCAGCACAAAGTCCTAAGAGCTCTGACCATTTAAATACATCAGTCTTATTCAATGGGCGGAGGTAGTGAAATTTGACGAGAAGCTTCTGTGGTACAAAAATCAGTCGAACTCAATTTAACTGCAATTTATGTTACCCTTTCGAAAATAGTCTTTCCTGCGGCAGGTTAAGGGACCAGAGAGTTAAGCAATGTACCCAATTTTTGTTGGACCACCTTTGGGTAGATTGATTGATTCATCTCCTCCAGTCACATAGAAAGGTTCTTACAGAGTAAAGAACTGGTTCCTTACAAACGAAATGGGCAGTTCAAGGTGAAAAAGAGCCTTCGTGTGGCTGCTTTACAATAACGAATCAACCCATCTCGATGGCGATTGTGTGTTGAGTTAAGTTAAGTGAAAAATTACTTCTTATGAGGTAAGAGTTCAGATACGAGCCGACCCCTTAGCCGTAGACGAAACATTTTGATAAAGAACGAGTTTGATTTTGGAATTTAAGCAAACTTTACACCCAAGGAGCTGCTTGAAATTTGGAAACTTTTCTCATTCAGTATAAGGCGACGAAGTACGTTGGATTGAATATGTAACATCGACATACATTTCACATGTCACAAAATGTTGCAAATAGTTGAATGCAGATGTGTCGTGGAAAAATAGAGGATGGAGGATTGATTTCATTTCATAGGCGACCGAAGCTGAAGACTCTGAAAGAGGAACTCTACGAGCTCTGGGACTAAGCCCTCTGCGCATGTCTTCGAACGACGTCAAAACCGTTCTAAGAGGCTTCAAATCTTAAAAAAAAGAAAAGAAAAGTTTTTTAACGCAACATGTCAGCACGCTCACATGATTTCCTCACGTAAAGATCCACACACCAACCTGACTATCGCCAAACAAAAATGGCAACTAAATCGGTCACGTGCTGATAGTCGCATTTAAATGAATTCTAGAAATATCCTGAGATTCAGCGAGAGAGAAATATCCTGAGATACAGCGAGAGACTCAATGAACAAGATGCCATTCTACGATTATGGAGCCAGCCGAGGCCAGTTTAGACTGCCGTCACTCTTAACAAGGAAGAAACACAAGGTGTATAAAAAGAAGCTGCAAAAAAAACTAGAACAGTAATGGAGAGAAAAAATTACTTGGAAAAAAGAAAAGAGCCCACGACGTGTCTGAAAAATAACACGTAATTTCAATTAAGAAAAACCACAAAGCCTTGTCAAAGACTTTTGCATAGGATAATGTTTCCATTTCCACCAGCTGCCTAACGATAATGACCAAGAGGGAGTTCAAAGAAATGAAGAGATCCAAGAGCAAGTTGGTGTTACCATAAAAGCAGCAAGGATTGTTTTATAACTGAGCTTTTAAAAGATGGTGTAAGTATTCTATACCAGATCATCTGTCAGGTTTTGGGAGGATAAATCTATATGGTGTATTTCATGATCGTTTGAGACCCCTTTTGGAAGAATATTCTCGATCATTGCATTAATATGCATACATGGCTTTTAAACCGCAACATCGATAGCAAGATGTGTTCTTTCCATATTTGTCTATGCTGCTTTTTAATCATGAAACATCAATAGAATATAGGGACCAACTCTCCTTTATTGTCCAAATTCGACTCGTGCCTTCATATAACTTCGGATAAGTCGCTTGGCTCTGTTTTGATGTTCATTTGGACCTTCCTCTTCGGATAATAAGAATTTAATAATTCTTTAAGCCGACGTATGTTAGCTAATATTGTCACCCTCGATATTTTAAGCTTATCTGCATTATTTTCGAAATTCGTTCTTGATTCTACAAAGGTCCAAAGGCTCCCTATTACCAAACCTCCGCTGTCCATCCATCTGTCACAGAGCAGTATCTCCTAAACCCTTATAGGGTGAAGATGAACTTCTATCGCCGCTACAACAAGAAATATCTAATAAAAATGATATAAAGTTATACAAAAATGGGGGTCACCATACCTAAAGTCCCCTTAGGTGTTGAGCAGAGTTGCGATTTTATGCCCTTGAAATTTTCAAATATTCAATTTTTTTTTCATAATCTACATGTAAGTAGAAATTAATTTGTCGAAGCGTTTCCCGGATTTCGAACGTTTACGATATTTTAATCGCGTTTGAAATTGACACCGTCAGCGCACTCTGACTATTCACGGGAAAAAGCAAGGATCAAGCGCGCGGAGAGGCAGGTGACCGACGCCGACGCAGCAAAAAAGGCCCGGATTGAGCAGCAGGAAATGTAACGGGCTCAACATGAGCAGCTAGAAGAAGAGGAGGGATGCATTGGCAGGCATTGCCGATAAGCAGTAATTATAAACACATTACAAAACTTTAAACGCGTTTTTAAAAATGCGTAACATTCTCCTGACCGGTGTAGTTAACATATCGACCTGAAATTTTGAGAGCATACTAAAAAAAATGTCTTCACGGAAAGCCAGATCGTTTTATCGATAGGTACATTTTTGCATTTTTTATTTTTCTTTTTATGCGAAAAAAAACGCGAAAAACCGATTTTTTTTTTGTTTAATTGCCGCCATTTGCCGAAATTTGTACTTAACGAAAAACCCATCCATGACCAAAGGGTCACAGATTGATAATATGCTTTGAATTTGTATTTCAGATCAACAAAGAGGGGGCAGTGATGCCAGCCGTTTACCTCCCGCGATTTGGGGAACTTTTTTCGCGGAGCTGCAACGTTCGCCACTTTTGTTTTTTTTTCTCGAAAAGAAAATTTTTAACGTTCTGTATATCATGAACAAAACCAAGAAAGAAACCGCACTCAAAAAACTTTACTCGTTTCATTTAAAAAAAATAAATTGTAAGCACCTGAAATGTGGCACTCCAAGGACAAAGTCTCCCCTAAAAGTAGACGATGATCCCGTTTCACGGAGCAACTTATGCAATCATTTCGTCCATCCAAGACAATTTAAAATCCAAACCAATAAGAAAAATTAAAATAAAAAACATTTCGCAACTTGTAGAACGAATGTCAAAATGTAATGGTGTTCGAATGGGGTGCAAATTTTTAAAAAAGTATTTAATTTGATTTTGATGTGTTTGAGATGAGTTTATTTGTAATTTTGCATTTCAATAAATCATGCAAAATTAAGAAATATGTAAGCACTGAATGAAGTTGTATTTGTATTCAATCTCTTAATCTTATTCTCATTGGGATTGCAAGTTAACCGATGTCGAGATCTTTATTTGTCTCGCTTACTCGTACCTACCTCGTATGTGCGATGCTATGAGAAATCTTAAATAAAATGTATATAGTGATGCATACTTTTAGGAGGCGCGGAACTCTTCTCAACTCTTACTTGGCTGCATTTTTAAGAGGGCAGTCCATAAGTTTCTGTACAGTGCATTCGTCTGAAATATTCACATTAAATCGTTATCTCTCTTGTGGTATAACCAAAATTAATTGTTAATTATGAAGCCAAAGACTACATTTATTGAGCCTAATAAATAAAAATAAAAGAATGCTCTGTCTGTTCTCGAACCTATGTCTAGTTCGTACTAAAGCTAGGTTGATTTTGGGTGATTAGCCTCTCAATATAACTTTTCATAAGTCGCTCGATGACCAAACCTGTTGCTTCGTTTCGTTTTGAGGTCGTTACAAAAGATTGCGAACTGTTACTCGATGCTTAAGCATGCGATAGATATACACCTCTTCATAATTTTTACTAGGCTGTAAGCCTCCTACCACTCTTGTTTATTAATTTTTACTGTCTGCTCTTGTTGTTTTGATGTTCAATTGGAGCTTCACTGCCGTTCTGGACCCAAGGATCTCTCTCTTGCACTGTCACGTGTGATATTTCAAACTAATCTGCAATAGCATTTCTTGATTCTAGGTCCTGATCCTTCTTCGTTGAGTTTGTTCGTAGTCCGCACTTAATTTTTTCCTCACATTTTAACGGCTGTCAAGAAATTATGACTACCCTGATGAAGAAATGAAAAATTTAAACAACGATGCAATGGTTTGAAGCTCCGATAAAATTTGCTTCTGAATTCTCCACGGGTAAAGTCCGACTAGGCACTTATTTGCATAAGCTCAAAATTCGCAGTTTTTAATTGGTCGTTTACTGAAACGTAAATAAGCTCAGAAAATAGCTAATTTATTTTGAACTTTGAAGTTTCAGGACCTACATATTTACGGTGGAAGAACACCTTGCGCCCTGGTAAAATTGTGCACATAATATGTAATAATTTTTGTAATAGGGTAGCTTTACTTGACAGTTTATGTCTCCATCAGTTTCTGTCTTGATTCTGACTCTCTTTAAATACTTGGCTGGCATTTGAAGTTAAAAAAAAATACTTATAAACCAAAATTTAAAAATTGCGTCTTAAATTATTTTATTAACTCATCGAAACTTCATCTTATTTGTATAAAACTATATCAAACTTAACAAACAAAGTATTTGTCACTTAAATAAATAAACGCACATCTCTTCTTAGATTTAAATTCTTATTTGGCAAATAGATTATTACGCATTATCACAGAGCAATTCCTCTTGCGGATTCGCATTACTCGTGGGATTTATGAAATTCTTGTTTTGCTTCTTTTTCGCTTTTCGTCGTCTTCTCCGCCGTATACAACACCAAATCACTATAAAAGAAAATATAACTCTTTAAATAAAATTTTAATTGAAAATTTATTAATTTACCTAATATGAAAAATAAAACTCCACCTATGCTAGAGGCTATTGTTATCCAAAGGCTTTTCGCTGTCGCATTTATTGTCTCTTGATTGCACTGATCGAATTCTGGCAACCCTACGGTGATGTTATACAGCGGTGGACATTCCTCAAGATCTGCATCTGTTTAAGGATAAAAAAAAAAATTAATAAAAAAAAAATTCTTGCTTGAGTCATTCTTGACCTTACCTGGGTTCGGACAAAGAGGCAGAAAGGTATTTTTGATTTTTCTTAAATTAATATATTCTACGATTTGGTGGCAGGCACAATTTGGCAATTGAGTTTTGGTTAAGTCTATACTTTTAAGATGGCACATAGTGGCAAAGGTTTCGGTGGTTATATACTTGAGTGGATTCGAGGAAGCATTTACATGCCAGAGATCTTTAAATTAAACAAACATTTTTTGAATTGATTAGGATTTGAGGAAGAAGCATTTACTTACATGGTACAATTCCCATGTCAGGGAGGTCTTGTAGGCCACAATCGGCCACATTTAGGTATTCCAAAGGAGCTCTTATTGGTTTATGTAATATCTGGAAAAAAAATAAAAAGATAGAAATTAAGTACAGGAAGTTTTGATTTAGAAATCCATCCGATATGTTCACTCGTGGATAGTCTCAACTTCAAACTATCGCTGGTGCGTTTTTGGGCTGTCAAGTGTAGATTCGAGTAAGTCCGATGAGATAGTGTTCTTCACAAGAAAAGGCTGGTACCAACTTTCAAATGCCAAAAATTGAATTGTTTTGAGGTGGTATCTAAAGGGACGACGGCTAAAAACCTTGACGTCATTCTGTACTTTAAATTTAGTTGGAAAGATAACATTGCTTATCGCGTTAGGAAGGAATGATGCATTGGAACTGCTTTTATCAGATCCTTTCTGACCTGACTTCAATTATATGGTGAAAAGCACGGAGGAGAGTCCAAGATTCAAAGACTCTGTTGCTTTGGGTCTTACGGGCCGATGAGATCGATGAGACACCCTCTTTAGCAATGGAATCAATGCTATCTCATAGGGACTATAACTCAGGCTATAAATACTTCGTTGTCTCAGCGGTAGTAAATAATTTTGATCCTTCGTCAAAAATATTACGAAGTCTAGTTCCGCATCGATTCCGACGCTCATTTCGAATGACACTCCAGTCGTTAATAATCTTGACAAATCCAATCTGCTTGCTGCATAATTCGAGGCTGATTCCACACTTTCAGATTGCGTCTTACCAGCACCTGTGTTTGAGAGCGTCTAACATTCTATTTGGACAAATATATTTTCGCACTCGCACAGTCGCAAGGGTACTGTAAGACTTAGACATACACAAATCCGGTGGTAAGGATGGTATTTCCCCTCTAATTCTTTCCTACTCCTCCGGACTCTTTCCGAGTTAATGGAAAACTGCATTCTTCCAGCATGTCCCTAAAAAAAGCGATTTTTCTTCTCCCTCCGATTACAGACCCACAGCACTTACGTCCCTTTTGGGGTCATGGAAACGCTGATAAATCGCCAGCAATGCTGATTCTTACATCGATCGATGCCTATTGTAGCAACAATGCTGAAAGCTGCAGGTCTTTGAATAAACAGCCCATCTCATCGCAATGGAATGCCGTAGAGAATGCCAGAAACAGACTAAATCTCAGACGCCGTGGTCCTTAACCAAAAAATGCATATAATAATTTATGAAAAAAAGAAATGGGATATGGGAATGCACTCTGCTCCAATGCAGAACTTCTGGAAACGAAGATGGTATCTTCGGTGAAGAAAGGTTTATCAATGGATTTTCTTTGATGACTGCTGTAGCGTCGTCAGCTATCCTGCAACTGCGAAAAAGACCTAAAGAAACAGTATTGTTCGAAATATTATTATCAGGATAACCTACTGAAAAACTCAAAGCTATAGACCAATAAGTTTACTGAGCAGTTTAAGCTTAATTATTCCAACGAATTTTAAAAGAAAAAAGCATCAAAATTTACTGAAGAAAATCACGTTATTCCGGATGAACAATTTGGATTTCGAAGGTTCCATAGAAAAACCTATCAAACTCTCCGAAATAGGAGCAGCATAAAAAAGAGTTTCGCAAATGGGAAGTCCACCGGTATGATACTACTTGACACATAGAAAGCATTCGATACTGTGTAGTACAATGGTTTATTGGAAAAAATGATACATTTTGATTTCCGTCAAATTTGTATGAATTTGTCCAGGACTCTTTGTCAGGTCGTTGCTTCAAAGTGTACGTCAATACAAGCTACTCGAATTTAGTATTTTTCAATGATGGTCTTCTCCAAGAAGCACTTTCTTTTCCCCATTTTTAAAATATGCGCTGTTGACACAGCGATTTTTACATCGTATAAATTCGGTCTCGTTGTCGAGAAAATTGGCGAACTATTTTAAGATGTGGAAAGTTTAAATAAATTGGCTTATCTTAAATTGGAAGCAAGAATTGGAGAAAAAGAATGGTATTATTGCGGTGTTTCTTGATTTTAAAAGGGCCTTTGAAACCATAGATAGGACAACATTAATAAAGAAATTGTCAAAATATGGCATAAATGGCAGAGAGCTTAATTAGTTTGAGTCATATCTAACAGCAAGAAAGCAGAAGGTTAAATACAACAACCATTACTTGACAGCACGAGAAATTTTATTGGGTGTGCCACAAGAATCGGTCCTCGGACCCCTGCTCTTCCTGCTGTACATTAACGGCATGAAATACGTTGTTAAATACAGTCAGGTGATGTTATTTGCAGATGATACCCTGCTATACATATCAGGAACTAATCGAGAAGAATGTGTGAGCTTATTGCAGGAAGATATAAAAAGTATTGAAGACTGGCTGATCCAGAATAAATTGAAGCTCAATGTTAGTAAATCAAAAGTAATGACCATCCGCTTCTCTCCTTCGCACATCCAGTTAACAATGGAGAGTGAAGTCATTGGATTTGTCGACCATATGAGGTATTTGGGAGTAATAGTGGATTGCGGATTGAAGTTTAGTAGGCATGTGGATTTTGTGCGTAAGAAGGTCAGAAAAAAGATTGGCTTCATGAAGCGGATAAGAAGTAAAGTGTCAACTACGTGTTTAATAAATATCTACAATGTGATTGTTAAGCCACACTTTGAAAACTGCGCCACGGTACTGTTCCTATGTGGAGAGGGGAAGATTGCAAGACTGCAAAAACTGCAGAATAGGGCTGTCAGAGTCATCCTGAAGTGTAACTGATTCACACCGATCAATTCCATGCTGCAAATCTTAAGGTGGATGAATATTTGACAAAGAATCGAGCTGTATGTGATGGTCTTTGTTTTCAAAAGTATCTGTCTGGGAATTTAAGTTTGGTAGCTGATAGTCAGCCATACTCCTTACGAAACGGGGAGGATATAAGAATCAACTTTGTTTCCTGAACGGCGTCTCAAAATAGTATGCTTTACAAAGGCTTCCAGAAATTTAACCAACTCCCGAGTGAAATAAAGTCTGTGACCTCCTTGTTTAAATTTAAAAGAATGTGTAGTGAAAATATCCTATCCTATCAAGCCATCTTTTTTAACCAGGAAAAGAAAACCTTGATCCTTCCGCATAGTCAATTTATTTTAAATGGAGTACAGATCGAGTTGCAGTCTTTCGTTAAATATTTGGGTCTTCACCTTTACTCGAAATTAATGTTTAACGTGAATACCATGAACACAAAAAAAGAAATTATTACAGCAACAAAAATTGTATGTCCATTCATTGATAGAAATTCCTCAAGTGAATGTCTCAAAGAGGCTCGTACAACACGTTATAAAGAGACACCAGAAGAGAATATCGTCGTTGTGGCTGAAGATTTCACGAATGACTCATCAAAGTCAACTAGATGACTTGCCACGCAATTGTCAATTATGTAATCATCTCCGTAGCGCGTTATGATGAAACAGCTGAATTTCTTCCCTTACAAAATGCAGACAGTTCATCAATCCCATCTTAAATAGACGCATGCCCCTCTTGAACCTGCACTGAGAATCCAAGAACCATAACACCTCCCAAATTCTTTGCATGATGCGCCATTTAAGCCGAGGTGTCATCGCGCTTAATTTATTACTTCAGCAAATTGATGTATTGGGCCTGGAAGTAAATGCTTCTCAAACGCTGTTAACAAGAGTCCAAATGGATATCCACAATGGCGGCATCCACTTAAAGATCCAAGTTAAAATATCAAAAAAAAAAAATGAAATCATCTTGTTTCAAATTTAAGATAGAGCTTTCACCCGGTATTGATGAAGCCAGAGGTATTTTTTTATTATAAAAAAAATCACCTATTTCTCTTGTTTTAGAATGAGCTCTTCATACCAAATTTAAGACCATACATAAGTCATCTTAAATACCTAATTCCTATTTTGATTGACGCTAAAGTTTGACAAAATTCATCAAACATTTCGTCATCTACATTTTTATCATATTTCTCAAAAAAAATAAAAAGTACATTTATTTTTATCAATTCCATTTCCGGATAAAATTGTAAACTCACCTTTAAATCACTTTCTAGATTAATTAAGTCATTGCTGTCGACGTACAAATTTCGCAGCGATGGCAATTGAAAGATATCCAATGGAATTGTCAAGAGGGCATTGTTTGACAAGTCAATCTCCTGGAAATGAAAAAAAAGTAATTTGAAAAATAAAATTACAACAACTATCTGATATCAGGGTGTCATTGAGTAATTAAAATCCCCCTTGATTAATCAGTCAGAGTTTTTACCTGTAACGATGATAAGTGCGCAAATGTGTCAGGTTCCACAGACTGTATCATGTTTTCGTAGAGCAGCAGATACTTTATCTTTCGGTATCGTTCAAATGAGTATCTCTTTAGTTTTTTTATTCGATTAAATGAAAGGTCCAACACCTGCAAGAAAATCAATTTATTGGGCAGAGATTAATAAAAGATCGTATCTTTATGAACGATAATTTCAATTGAAGTGGATATAGCGGGTGGTCTTGAGGGTGTGGTACCCTAAAGAAAGACTTTGAAACTGACGAAAGTTGAAGGCACGATTTGACTGACAACATATTTTATTGGTGCAACGTGGAATGTTCTACAAGTATAAGTGTGTCATAATATTTAGCCTTATCGTTGTCAGGTTTCGGCAAGGCTCATTAGTATCAGGCTTTAAATAATCCCAATACACAATCTTTCAATGGCTGCTATAAAAATATTCGGCGCCGGCTGAAATTAGATGTCACACAAAACAAACAAGTTAATTTTGACAGCGTGATTCGTTTCTTTCTTCAAAAAGAAATTTATCTTTATTTATTTATTTATCAATCATACTCGAACTTTTTCTAAGGTTAAAATAAGAAGAGGGGCACTTCTGTGGTTTTAACTGCCTCCAGATTGCATAGTAACTTTTTTAAACACCGAAACTAGATCTGATATTCTTAAGACAATACACGTTGAATACCGTCATAAAGTAAGAAATCGAGGCTCAAATAGGCAATGAAGTCCAAGCTTAATGTAAAATTACAATTTTAGAAAGAGGTTAAGTTTGTAAGTTTTATGAAGTAGGTTGAAATGATCCTCGAAACTACTTATCCGGTTGGAAAAATTCATTCAGCAATATTTTGGATGAAAATTTCAGGTTGAACATAAGCTCTATTTTATCGCGGCAAATTTGTTACTAAATTCGACGAAAAAACCGTTGAGCAATCGTTTTTTAAAAACGCTGCCTTAGCCTAAGAGATTCAATTCAATTCAACTCAATTTAGTTCATATGAAGAAAAATGTAATAGACTACCGGTTGAAAGTGTCGTTATTGCAGACAACTTCATATCTATTACTCTGAGGTGAATTTTGACCATGACAGCTGTCACATCAGAAACTTCATGTCATTGTCTAATTATTTCAGTCTAGGTTATTGGCCATTAGTGAAAACACACAAGTTTTTGTAAAGCCGTAAAATGTCTACATTCGTGCCATCAAAACAACATTTGCGGGAAGTTTTAATATGCTTCTTTCATTTAAAGAAAAAAGCAACCGAAGCGAATCAATTGCTTACCGAAGCTTACCCGGGCTATACTTTTGACGTTAGAGTGTGTCAGCGGTGATTTCGGCACCGAAGATAAAGAACGCCCCCGCCAGGTGGAAAAGTTTGAAGACCATGAATTGGAGGCGTTGCTCGATCAAGATCCGTCACAAACGCAAGAAGAACTTGCAAAATCACTTGGCGTCGTTTCCGATCGTTTGAAAGCAATGGGAATGATCGGCAAGATAGGACATTGGGTGCCGTATGAATTGAAGCCACGAGACGTCGAACGCCGATTTTGCATGTCTGTAAAGCTGCTTGAACGCCACAAAAAGAAGTCTTTTTTGCATCGAATCGTCACTGGTGATGAAAAATGGGTACATTACGATAATCCAAAATGTCGGGCAACGTATGGATACCCCGGACATGCCTCAAAATCGACGGCCGTTCAGAATATTCATGGCCTGAAGGTTATGCTGTGCATTTGGTGGGACCAGAAGGGTGTTGTGTATTATGAGCTACTAAAACCGAATGAAACATACAAAATGTATATATGAAAGTTCAAGATGATTATAGCTCATCATACATTTTTTTATATACTTTCAAGACAGACTTGTTTTTCTTTGATCACATGAGATGCCAAACAGTTTTCTGTTCGCCTTAATTAATTTCAATTGGCGGGCGTTGATGAGAAAAGAACACAGTCTCAGACAAGAGGCATCCGCTGATGAAACAACGCAATGACCTCCCCTCAATTGAGGTGACATAAATTAAAGTGAATGGAAGCGATGGTAGACTTTTAAACCAGATACATGACAATCATCCCTCAAAAGATAGATACAGTTTCAGGAAAAATATAAAAATATAAATCGGATTTGAAGCTTCTGTATTGAGACTTGTCAACACAAAGTCAAGTACTGAACTTAAGACTCATGTGAATTTAGGAAGGAACGCTTTTGGAACGAGCACTTCCGCAGCAAAAAAGAAAATTTTTAACTAATCGAATTGATAAATATTCTGGCACATTAAAAAAGTTAATTTGTTCAAAAAATTATTATATTTTCTTGGTATGAAATTTACACTTGAAAGTTAATTCCAAAGTGGGTGCTATTTCAAGAAAAGTTATAAAAACAATTGTTGGTTAAAATAATGCATCAGCATTATTATTAAAATTGTTAAAAAAAAGTTCTTGAGACCGGTTTCCTGAGCCTTAGATGAATTTGGCATAAAAATATAACAAAATATGCTTTAAAGATCCAAGACATTGTGGCGTCTCTGCTTGCCCTTTAGAACTGCTCGAAATTGACGAAAATTTTCGAAAAACAAAATCATCTTTGCAGATGAGGTGCATTTCCAACTCTTCGGCTACGTAAACACGCAAAATTGTTGTACTTTGGGCTCTGGAAATACAAACGTTGTCACTGTTTGATGTGGTTTCCGGAAAGACGACATTATTGACCAGTTTTCAATTTTTATGACCAGAAATTAAGAATAAGACTAAGTCGAACTGTGAATCCAGCAGTATGGGGCTATCTGCTTCACATGCCTTCCAACAAATTTTTTATCGCACACTAATTTCAATAACTCTGTAAACAATGTTTCCTTATGTGATGTTTCCTGGCCACAACGTGACAGTGATTTTATGGCGTAGAAGCGACTATGAACAAAATTGATCTAACTATTCGTGAAACCATATATGCAATAATAATATTAAAAAACTTTTAAAAAAATCAATTCTTACCTCAACTGATGTACTCAGAAACTGCGGCACTTCCTTTAAATTCATATCAAAGCATCTTATTTTCAGTAATCCATCCATTTTGAGATATTTACACTTCCGTTCATCCTGACTGACAAATCCAAATGCCATCATTTTTGCAAATATGATTATGTACGATATTTGTAATATAATAACACGCAGGTCCATTCTTTAAAAAAAAGAGAAATAAATTTAAATAAATAATGACACAAAAATGCTACGAAAAAGTCACGTACATTTTGAATAATTGATTGAATTAAACTCTTCACTTGAACACTTAATTGGGACTAAAACGGACGAAAAATAAAACATGCAAAACTTGACTGCAAGACGGATTGAATTCACTCTCACGATTTTCATGCAAATCTTTTGACCCAACAATCTGAACTTCAGATGCAGTAATCGAGTCAGTTCTGATCATCCAGACTCGGACCTCACAGAGAAAAATAATACAGATTTTCGAGCAACAGAATATCACAAATTGGATGTGCCTCGTTGGAAAAGACGGGAAGAATGAAGAGTCTAGACTAGGTAGAGGGAAACATTATTTTACAATCCATAATGCCATGGGAAAACATGAAGACGAAAACTAAAAAAAAAGATGCTATTAGAAGGAAGCGGAAAGTTTCTTCCAGGAACTAGATAAAGGTGATCGACTACTGACTGACCTGCAACAATAACAACAGCCTGTTGATGTTTTAAAATGGTGACTCAGTTTCAGCGAACCGAATATCCCTTCTACCTGCAGAACGTGCATCAAATAGGACTATTTGAAAGTAAACATTTTACTAATCCATGGAATGAAATTTTCTTGTAGAGTGAGTCTAAAATTCCCCTTATTCCAAAACCTAAAAATTCTACAAATTTTTGGATTAATATCAAAAATATAATTAAACTTCTTTTGGTTTTCAAACAAATCTTTTCAAAGGGATTTTTACTGAAAAATGATTTACCTCGCATTTAGTGTTGCGGGCAGGACAGTCGACGATGACAAACGTCTTAGACATAACACGATCAGCCCGTCCATCAAAATACAATTAGAGCCCAGCCATGAATGACTTGCATGTTCCAAACTGTTACACACGAGCAAAAGTAAAAATATTTTTAAATGTACATTAATTTACTGACATTCATTCAGTTCTATTATATGAAGTTGCTTTAAAATCATCCAACATGCTTGTAAAATTTATGATGCCTCAGAAATATTTGGAAGGACCTTCTTTTCTGAAGCATAAGTCAAAGACAAATGTATAAATCAAAGAAAGGGCAAGCAAAAGACGTGGAGCAAATTCAGTCGATAAAAGAATTTACTCTTATATCCCAATTGAAATTTTAAGTTGATGTGAAAATTTCGCGGTTTAGTGTTGTAACGGTCATCAACACTGGCGTCGCCCTCAATTACGAGATAATATGCAGCAGAATTATTAAACTGTCTACACATCTGCAAAACTTTCACTGTAATTCACTCTGAGACGAACGTGTAATAGCCAATTGCATGACACGTCGCATCACCCGGATGACGGTGAATGCTACGAAGTATGCAGCCTACGGGTACTGCCGAAGTCCTAAGCAAGAAGGAAGTTTCAGAAGTCCAATAAAGAATTTTATAACGTTTTACACTTTAGTTGAGTTTTGTTTTTTCTTAATAATCAGAACGATAAATAAAATTGAGAAAAGTCGCAAATTCAATAAAAATATAGATGGCAACCCATAAAAAGGATCTTGTTTGCTCTCTTTTATAAAAACTTTTCAAAATGATATTGTATTTTGTTTAATAGGTATTTTAACATGAATAATTGAAGTGTGAAGTTTGTTTGGCGATCTAGCAAGAAAGATAAGTTATATTATAAAAAAAATTATGGGTTGCCATAAAACTTTTCAAAATTTAATTTAATTAAAAAATATTTTTTTTATAATTTAGAGCTCGATTGAACAAAAGATGAGAAATATCGATAAGTTATTGTTTTCAAAAGTCGGGAAATGGCTGATTAGCAAAAAAAAAACAATGACATTTAATGCAGTCACTTCTAAATTTGTGTAAGAAACAAATTCAAAAGAAAGTTTTTGGTGATGACCCGAATACCCTTCTAGCACTCTCCATACGGGAACGATTGAATAAAAGCCAACTCTATGGAAGAGCAACAGGAAAAAACAATGTTTTACCCAAAAAATCGAAAACTAGGTTAGCTTTTGAGAAAAGAAACACAAGGTTTAGGCGATTTCTGGATGGAACAAATTATTACGGAGCGATAAAACATTACTCAATAGAGTGGAATCAGATGGTAAAAGATTCAAAATGCACGACGGTTACTCTTAAGCATGGAGGAGCAAGTGCTTTACTTTGCGGTTGTATAGTATGTCATTCAAAGGAACCGGACCCTTATATCGAATTTTCGAATGTATTGCATACAATTATTAAAAAATGTCATATCACCCTATACTGAGGAAGTACATTCTTATTTCTTGAAGATTCATGCAAAACAAACGGCAAGGATAAGAAAATAATGATTTGAAAAGTATTCTGTCGATGTTTTTGAGTGACTTTTTTGTAGCCCGAATTTAAAGCCTTTTAAAAAATGCGTGGCATGAAAACGGTAGGCAGAAAATTGAAAATTTAAATGAATTATTTTATGTTGCAAGGACGGTTTGGGCCACCAGAGATGTAAGGCGGTGATCACGAGTAAAGGGTTCCATCCCTAGTATTGAACCAGGATATAAAAATTCCTTAAAATTAGCAAAAAATTTTCATAAGGTTCTTATTTAGGTCGCCAAATAAGTCGCCATTTCGAAACATGGGATTGAATTGGAATAATTTCTTTTGTTTTTGGCTCATACTATTTTTTTTTTCTTATTACGAATTGAAGGTGTACACAACATTTTAATAGAAAAAATGGAAAAGGATTTAATTTTGTGGAAAGAAGACAATGGCGCAAAGAAAATGCCGATCGATATGAGTGCCTTTTTAAAATAAACTGAGCAAGCTACCTGAAATTTAACCAATACATGTGACCAGGAATTCTGGGCTAGAAAAGGTTGGTTAGATAGATTTTAATCTCGATAATATCTATTAAAACTCAAGGCGAGACTGGATCGGCAGATATAGAAGCTACGAAAGAATACCCTAATACTTATGCTTAAATTTTTGAAGAGGGCAGCAGAACAAATATTTAATGTTTACGAAACAGGGCTTATTTGGAAAAAATGCCGCATCGGACATACATCTCGAAAAATGAAAAGTTTTCAGCAGGTTTCAAGGCCGCAAAAGACAGAATTACCCTACATGTGTGTAGTTACGTGCCAGGGACCTATATTAAAAAAATTCTCATTTATAAACCGCTCGTAAAATCCACGAGCCTTGAAAAACGTTGACAAATCCAAGTAACCTCTTCATTGGCGGACAAATAAGAAGACTTGTCTTACAAGCAGTCTTTTTCGAGATTGTTTTTTTAACTGCTTTGTACCCGACGTGGAACATTACTAAAAGAAAAAAATATCATCTTCAAAGTTCTGTTAGTACTTGATAGTGTCGCAGGACACCCAAGAGACTTGAACCATCCTAATGAAAAAATTGCTTTGAAGTCACTTTTCTTATTTTTACAATATAACAAAATACATAATACGGTTTGATATCTTTCATCTCTAAACTGAAAATAAATTGGTTCGCTTCTACTGCATGTTGTTCGTCATTCGACGCCTCAATCCACTGGAAAAGCCAATATCTACAGAGATCGTCTAAGCGAAAAACTCTCAAGTTACTACTTTCCACGAACAGAAAAACTCTGTAGGCGTGATAGCGTGATATGGCGACGAGTACGTGCAGAGGAAGAAGGTAAAATAGAATATCGAAGAGTTCAAGAAGAGCTGAAGCCTTTACAAAACAGGGCGTCATTCTGTAATTCTTGCCAACGCTCTGCACAAAACTGTTGATGCAATGAAGAAGCATTTCCAGCAGCTGAATAATGATGATAACCAGGAGAGCGTTACAGGGTATGAAAAAATTTCAAATCCCAGTTCTCTCAGCCACTGAATAAGAAGTAAGCATGGTCATTGAAAAAAACACAAACAGGAAAACAATTAAATTTACAAACCGAACTTTAAGAATATGGCGGGGATGTTCCGACAAGGAGCATCCATCAGACCATCTGAGCGGGTGTGGACATTGAAGGCAATATCCGTGTCAATGTTTCCAAGCTCTTCGGATTCAACGACGATATGGAAGTCATGGCTTCCTCGGGGCAGGTCTTCAATGTTAATTGTGAAAATATGTGATGTGATGTCTGCTGGAACGGTCTACAAAAAGGTGTATGAAAGTTATTTCGCCGATTTTATTACCGATCTTCATGAGCACTTTTGTAGACTCTCTCCGCCACTTCATAGCGAACGCAGATGACTAGATTGCGTACAGGTCAAGTTGAAAGATCGTGCTTAACGTAAATATTTTGCAACGTAAGAAAAGATTCAGGGATACTGCGAAGATTAGAGTTTAAAGATCAATTTTCAAAAGTTCGAGACCATTCTGTTCAGGAATCCGTTGTCTAGGGCTTCTAGAAATATTAGAAAAAAGTGACGTATGTTCTTTATCGTTGGACAACATGGGCAGCCACTGGGGAATCAAAATGTAGTTAGATACCTTGGGTATCTATATTTTAACATAGGTATAGAGACTGCTCTAGCCATTGTCAAAGCGGCCATTGCTTTGACTAAGAGACTGTTTCACTGGTGTCAACTCGAAGCCAAGGTAAAGGTTAACTGATACACGACCCACATTCGGCCTGTTATGGATGTGGGAACAAGCTTAATGGAAAAGATTCAGGTTTTCGAGAGACGATGTCCTAGGGCTTGTTTCCATTTATATAGAAATCCAGAGTCTGAGTACGGAAATATTCATAGTAATGAAGTTCCTGGGGTGAACCTGACCAGAGTGGATAACTTTCTGATAAAGCTTATTTGAACATCAACTTGATCTCCGGAGCTTCTTACCACAACAATCTGCACCATGAGAGAGTGCGCCTTATGCCCCCCTGAAGGGCCTAGCTTCATCATTTCATTTGTGTTTGGATGATAGATATTTTTTATTTTCTAATAGGACTACCGGTTGAAAATGTCGCTTTTTTCAAAAATCAATGCTTTATTGAGAAAAAATAGATATAAATTCAATATTCAATGTATTGCCCATCGCTAGCCACACATTTTTCCCATTTTTCTGGCAATTCATGGATACCCGTTCTAAAAAATTCGACCGGTTTGGCCGCAATCCATGAATCGATCCATTTTTTGACATCATCGAACAGACGGAAGTGCTGGTCAGCCAGGCCATGTGGCATCGATCGGAAGAGATAGTAATCGGATGGCGCGAGGTCTCGACTGAACATTATCGTGTCTTGCGACCGTTTCCGGCCGTTTTTCCTTCAGTGCTCGGCTCAAACGCATCAATTGTCGTCGATAGACCTCGCCTGTGATTGTTTCATTCGGTTTTAGCAGCTCATAATACACAACACCCTTCTGGTCCCACCAAACGCACAGCATAACCTTCAGACCATGAATATTCTGAACGGCCGTCGATGTTGAGGCATGTCCGGGGTATCCATACGTTGCCCGACATTTTGCATTATCGTAATGTACCCCTTTTTCATCACCAGTGACGATTCGATGCAAAAAAGACTTCTTTTTGTGGCGTTCAAGCAGCATTTCGGACATGCAAAATCGGCGTTCGACGTCTCGTGGCTTCAATTCATACGGCACCCAATGTCCTACCTTTCGGATCATTCCCATTGCTTTCAAACGATCGGAAATGGTTTGCTAAGCGACGCCAAGTGATTTTGCAAGTTCTTCTTGCGTTTGTGACGGATCTTGATCGAGCAATGCCTCCAATTCATGGTCTTTAAACTTTTTCACCTGGCCGGGGCGTTCTTTGTCTTCGGTGTCGAAATCACCATCTTTGAACCGCTTAAACCACCGCTGACACATTCTAACGTCAATAGTATAGCCCGGGTAGCAATTGATGCGCTTCGGTTGCTTTTTTCTTTAAATGAAAGACGCATATTAAAACTTCCCGCAAATGTTGTTTTGATGGCACGAATCTAGACACTTTACGGCTTTACAAAAAGTTGTGTGTTTTCTTTAATGACCAATAAACTAGACTGAAATAATTAGACAATGACATGAAGTTTCTGATGTGACAGCTGTCATAGTCAAAATTCACCTCAGAGTAATAGATATGAAGTTGTTTGCAATAACGACGTTTTCAACCGGTAGTATTATTACTTATTCACCAAGAAGTGAAACACCGAATATCAGCAGCCTGAGTTCCGGTCCTTTGCATTACAATGGAACTATAGACCTTGGCGTTAGTTCAAACTTTTATATGGCTTACCAGAGCTAATTAAACTAATGGATTTAAGTTCATCTAGTCTCATATTCTTTATGAAATGTCACAGAGCTAGCTTATAAGTCAAATTTAAAAAAACATAAGAAAAAACAAACCCTTGCACGAGGTTATGCTAGTCGTCTTCGGGTCAGTTGAATTTTGAATTTTGTAGCAAACTAGATTTGGAATAAGTCATCACAACCCTCGACGAATAAATCTTTGTATAAAAAACAGATCCGATCAAATTTTTCTCTACTTGCCCATACTTCCATTCACAATGCATAATTTTGAACAAAGATCTAAAAAAGGTTCCAATTCCAATTGACGGTTGGCAATTGCATCCCAAGAACGATGCACAATTTAATGCAATTGTCTGCCGGACACAAGCTGTCGCCTACGAATCTAATGAAAGATGAGGCCTGAGTTTTCATATCTAATCACATTTGATGGGGATTCTCTGGTGGCTCGGATGATTTGTGTTTCGTATTTCACTTAATTGAAGACAGATTGTCTGTTTAAGGAGATCAAGCTCGTCATGATTTGGTATTCGATGACGATGTCTCATTGTTATAGTTTAGGACTTAATCTGGTAAGTCTCTCCCGAGTATGTTATCATGAAACGCTTTTTGATATCTTTTGTATATTTTATTTTTTTCTGAGAACAGTTGGTCATTAAAAAGTTCGAGTCTGAGAGTGTACTATTTTTTTCCTCAGACAAAAGAAAAATATGAGAAAAGTGCAGAATGCATTTATGAATCAGATCCGGATCCATGATTCATTCGTTCTGACGCGGTTTATATCTTGACCTACAGTATAACTTGGAATTGGAATGATAAGTTGTACAGTTTGGGTGCATGATTAACACAAAAAATAAACAAAAGTCGACGTTATTAAAATAAATGAACGTCTCGAATAACATAATCAGTAAATGTGTCAGATGTGGTCTACTTAACGTTAGCACGATTGGCGACACATTTCCAGTACGAGTGTGCCGTATCTTAAATTAGTTGAGCGACTATTTCAATCCTAACAGCTTTTGAAGTTTATAGTTGTTTTGGATTTTTCGAGTGCCCTTAAGTGAAATTTACTTATTTAGTTGAGTATTTGAAACTGTAAGTAAACTGTCTTCGATCTTCGAAATGAGGATATAAGAAAATTGGGCCGGTTTTGGTTCAAAAACCATAATTGGGCCATATTTCTTCAGTGGTGGTGAGAGAGCAATTGACAATTGAAGCCGGTGAATGTGGCAACAGTTTTCCCTTTTTTTCCGCGATCTGAAGAGGTCTTTTGTATCGAAAGGTTGGAAATAAACCAGAAGACGTACTGCTTCCCTTTTGAAAGATAGTATGTCTTTTTAAGTCAATCTCCTTAGTTCCATTGAAGTGAGTGTATCTCCTTGTAGAAAAAAACGTTTCCTTAACCAGTGAAGTGCCGAACATTCACATAAAATGTTTTCGAATGTTTCATCCTTTTACAGACACAACCGAATTGCTTATCACGACACGGGTTCATTTTGTTAAGGTGGTTATTCAGACCGCAGTGGCCAGTACGAAAGCTATTTTGCTTTATTATACTTTACTTGTCAAGGTTGAGGATTTCCTTATAGAAATAAGGTCTGATTTATTTCCATTTACCATTCGGTAATCAACGTTGTAGCTGTTGTCCAATTGACACGTCAAAATGGTTCTGGACCTAGCAGCTTTCGAGCCACCCAACACGAGCTCATCTGGAGATTCGTTTCCTGCATTCGCTTTGCGTCCAGTGACCCAGGTCAGCTTCACTTCGTTGTGTCTGGCAAGGGACTGTACCGTTTGACACTTATGGAGTCCATTAGATTTGATGATAATGCCCTAAATGCTACCAGACTGTCTGAAAAGATTTGGATTCTATCGCCTTTAATAGCCTTGAGAAGATTGTGTCTGGCGCAGATCTCAATGGCAGGGCGCCACCAAGGACGATATTTAGATCGTGGTTATACTCATTAGTTAAAAGTTGGTCGCAGTTGCAGAAAAACCCGTGCGTAAGCCAACAATAGGTGCCAGCGAAAGCCAAGCTTGTTCTTTTTTTATTGAAAGCACTCCCAAATTGGGTGCAGCGAAAAAAGAACAGAGTTCGTATCAACGACAATGAAATATGAAGTTCACTTTCCAAGGCTGCCAAAAAAGCCACCTTACAGCAATCATTTAAAAATAAGTTTTATTTAAAGAACCACATTTAATGGTTCTATCTAAAGAGTCTTCTAGAGCTTGACTTGCACAATGCATTATTTTTTTCTTCATTAAGTTCTTCTCCAATCATAGAGAATTTTGAAAAAAAAATATCGATTTTTTAATTCATTTTCTTAAAAGAGAATATTTCGAACGTATTCTCTTAGAATTTTAGACAAATCGGCCTATGATTTATAAAAATGACTGACTGGTGCCAACTCTAATGCATAAAAAAGGCACCTGAGTGATTATTAGCCATTTTGTTGTACCTTATTCTTTATTAAGTAAATAATATTTTATTTTTTACTGCAGCTACTTAAGTGGAGGAAGGGACAATAAAGGTACATTTAAGGTCCTGGAATAGACGAATGTTCAAAAAAATTGCAAATCTGCATGAACGTGTTTTCTTCGAAACTATGTTTTTGAAGTGACCACGGCAATACCCCTGTTTTGAACCTTCCTCGTGTTTCTCATGGTATAGTAACATACAATATCTTTCACGTGTAAAAACATTAATTATTAATTATTTCAAGGTATGGCCAAAAAAAAATCGTAAATAAAGACCTCTTCTGTACATCCCAACGTTCATTTAAATTCAATTGATATCAAAAGAAGCTGAGAGTCGTTCGATGGATAAACTTATCTTATTTGGCGACTTCAAGACGTGTTTCCCTCAAATGTTTTTTATTTTTTGGAATTCCGGAATTGGTTGTAAAATTGGTTCGATTCAAAAGACTCGGATGTATTTAAATTCATGCGTTGTTAAAAGATTGCATACATTTGAATAAAAAATAATTGGTTTGGGTGCGAGTAAGCCTGCCCATACCATGAGCTTCCCATCTCAACATACAAAAGAAATAGGTACTATTTTATTTGCCGCCAGAATGAAAATTAGATTTTTAGTTTTACTGCAGAAATAACTAATAATACCATTTAAAATAATTTTTACCTACTAAAAACCTCAAAGTTATAGCTGTCTACGGTAATGTTCTGACCCAGACGTCGGATTTGCATTTTCTTGATGGCAGCATATGCTTCTTTTTGCCCTCTGGTGTTGACAAGGTTCTTTGCACTGTTGTCCCAAGTATGATGTTGAGGAAATTGCATGACAGTACAGCACCTTGTCTATAACGTTGTTTGACATCAAGTGGGTCGGTGACCTCCATCACCATCCTGCACAAAAAGACGAGCTTGGCAGGGATGTCAAACCTAGAAATGGCTTCATATATCTCATCACTGTGGACGAAACAGAAACCAAAACCAACCTTGCAATTGATGAAAAGGTGGTGCGTACCGACTTGGAGCTCGTAGGTTTTTTTCCAAGATCTGCCGGTACTTTTCTGGTCGAAAACCACATTGATACGGACCTATCAGGTGGTTAACGAACGGCTTCAGACGTTCACATCATATGGCGGAAAAGATTTTATAGGCAATTTTAAGGAGATCGATACCTCTATAATTGGTCTCCTTCCTCCAGGATTGGGCAACCAATACTGAGATTCCATTCATCTTGCATGCTTTCTTCTGACCATGCGTTGCAGATAAGTTGGTGCATACTCCCAACTAAGTCATTAATGGAATCCGACTACTGGGACCGACATACGTGGAGAAATGTAAAAATTTTGAAGAAAATTTAATTTTTCAATGCAATTTAAAAAATACTTGTAGCCCATTCTTAAACAGGAGAACTTTCGGTATCGAAAAGTGATATTGCCATTAACGAGTACAAAGATACTTAAATCTAAACTGGTCTAGATGTAATGCCATATGCTCTTAGTAAACCGCCGGAAGCAATGGAAATGATCATGAGCCTTGTGTGGCATAAAACGTCTCAAAACCCTTTCCATCTTGGAATTAAGTTAAAAAATGTACTGTGAGCGTCAAAAGAAAGTGTACACCTGCAAATGGTATTTTTCAAGTACGAGAAACTTTTGACAATTGGATAATACTTCCTTTTAAAAAAGGAATTTATTTTTTGAAGCTGATTTAATTTGACTAAACTGACATACTAAAGTAAAGAAAATATGTAAAAGCAAAAAATTTACAAAATTTCATTTTTATGGCGTCAAAAACAGTGTACAGCTTGCTGGGAAAGCAGCCGTTTATTTTTTGTTCATAAATGATTGATTTGCATTAACCAGTCTAAAGTTGCTTCTTTCAAATTATACAAAAAAAATAGTTAAAACACGAGAAGTTATTGTAAAATTAAGAAATGAAGTTAAATCTTACCACGAAATAGCTTAACTGTGCGCAGATGTCATAGCACGATGAAAAAAAAAATGTTTGGGCAGATGTAAAAAATTTAAGAGACTGTTGGTCGTCGCAAAAATTAAGGGGGAAGTGCAGTGAAGATTGTTGAAAACATTACTCAATTTTCTGGAATCAACGTTTGTGGGAGCACTGTTCGTCGAATCCTCCAAAGGAGTGGGCTACATGAGCTATGTTTCCGAAAAAAAAAACAGAATCGTTGACTTCTTTATGCCAAAGAAATATTTAAATAAACTCTTGTCATTCTGGGGGAATGTTCTTTTACTGAAGAGAGCAAATTTAAAAATTTCGACTGAAGAAAACCGCAAACCAAAAATATAGAATATCAACAATAAAATTAGGGCGGGTTTCCAATATTCGCTAAAAATTTAATTTTTTTTTTTAAATGTTTATAAGCCTAGAAAGCAGTACAAAACAAAAATTGTTGATGCGCTCAACTTTATGGTCGTAAATTTCATTTGGGGGTAAATTAAACGGCACGAAGGTGACCACAGGAGGTGATTTCAACTCTCTTTCCGTAGTCAGTCCCAGTGTTGCCAAGTTTTTTCTGAGCCAAAGCACTGTTCCTAATATTTTCAGCGTTAATTTTGATACCTTGGGCACCAAAAAAAAATCATTTTCCAGTTTCCCAAAAAAATAAAAACATTTATTTAGCTCAAGTCGTAAACAAGTGTTACCAAGCCTTTGTGCGTCCGATTCTGACCTATGCGAGTGCAGTATGGTGGAATATAGTATAGCGTTTTTGAAAATAAGTGCTTGCGAGTTTGCACGCGATTTACAGAAGCGACTTCCGGCATCAGCAAAAAATAAAAGACTATAGGATACTTCCGGTATGTCTAGGATTGACAACGTTATCCTGGTCTTACTGAGGAATCATTTTGCGTGATCGGCAACTGTAATTGAGAACGAATTCAAATCGGATTTTTTTTATCCTAACCCGAGATATTTTAAAAAAACTCAGTAGAAAAGGGACACATATCACCTCAGGCATTTTGGTATTTAGACGTACATGGCTGCTTGTCGGACTCGAGCAATATTCTCGTTATATACCACGGCCTGTAGATGTATGAAAGTAATTTTTAAATTTTGATAGAAAATTTGGCGTGTAGTGTTCCTTAATTAGGGTTAAGTGATTCTTGGGTCTTCCAGTAAGACAACAGCCTCAAGCACATATCGAAATTGGTGAAGAAATGGTGACTTTTTCGTTCGCCTTTGCAACCATCCTGGCCGGATTGACAAGGAAGCTATTGGAGTCAATGCCAAGAAACACAGAAGCTGTCCTTAAGGCGAAAGGAAACCAGACGAGGTTCTAATTTGAGCTTTTTCCGTTAATTGAAAAATTTACACTTTTTTTCGAGGCCATGAAAATGAAGTATTTTTTGTTATTTTTAAATGAATTTTTAGATAAATATTTAATATTAAAATGTAGCCAACTCATTGAAAATAAACCGCTTTAAAAATTATATTAACATTTTACTTGAAAATTGAATCCACTTGCTTTAATAAGGTTTCAAATAAGCCAGCTCATAATTGTACACTTTTTTTTACGTTCACAGTATGTATCTGAATCTGCAGTATGTGTAACTTTCAGATATTTTTTTAAATGAAATGGAGATCTTTGATTTAAACAATTACTCACTTTACCTATCTTTATAGTCTTGAATTTATGTGTAGTGGTAAAGAAAACACTTCAGTTCGAACAATTCACTATTAACAATGGTCACAGATTTTAAAACATCCATTTTGCATTTTTACACTGCAAGTAAAATAATTCACAGCCCAGTGATCATGACGCATGGTGAACGAGATCAGCACGTTCCTCCAGCCGGATCAGGAATCATTAAAAAAATCGATCGTGCTTTTAGAGCATCAAAAACTCACTCCGGAAAACGCTTACCGAATATTCACTTTTCACCCACCATTCAAAAAATAGAAAAGATACTCGTATCTTGTTTAGAATTTATTACTCAACCTAAACACAAGGCTTGCTATCAAATGACTTACAACAAGAAAAGATACCACAAACACCATGCGGAATGCAGTTTTTGTAGAGCAATTTCGGTACAACCTCATACCTGGCCTGATAAGAGTGAACTCATAAGATAAGCAAAGATTCATTTACACTTAGATTCTTCTGACGATAAGACTTGTCAAAGATAAAAAGAAAAGGTAATCAACATCATCAAAATAAAAATACATTGGATCCATTTGAGCGCTGATAGATTCAAGAATTTCTGTAACCAACAGTTGGCTTATTGAAACCCAATCAAGCGTCACGCTCTCAAACTGTGAGCTCGGAACGATATTGTTCTGAACTTGACTTAGTTATTGTTAAACCAATTACGTGTAAACTGGCGAGTTCTGTTGACCAATTGTACTGATTCTTTGGATGAACTAACTTTTATGGATGGCCGCCATGGTCCATTGGGTCCATTGCTCATTAGGCACGTAGGCACATATTGTGTGCGACAATGATGGCTGGAAAATGCAGGCACTGTCATCGGTTTGGTTTAATGTGCAGTTTCCTGGTCGCCAGCCATTAATCAGTTGAACTCGACTGAGTTTGTAAATTTAAGAGCTTGACACACTGCGCATCGAGAAAAGCTTTAATGCAAATTTTATTATAACCGGGGATACGCTTCATTGGGTTCAAGTAACTAGGCAATACTGTGGGGGGTGCGATTGATGTGACTTTGAAAATCAATCTGAACGTGATGTGCGAGGCATGTAGCCTTGGAAATTAAAAAACTTGGTTGCACCTGAAAGCTGGCAAAGATATCAAAATTAGTAAAAGACTTCCAGGAGGATATTTTTCACAATGCATGCCTATTAAGGAGTAAAGACGTTTATCTATCTTGGAACAAGTATCAACTCAAGACTCATCATTAGTTAAATCGGGTTTTTCGATAAGAGCGCTACAAAAGTTTTTTTTAAATAAAACAAAAACGGTTTTGGATATCAATGAAATTCTTTATTCTTGTGAAAGTACGTTCGATGCCATTATGTATGGAACTCGATTTCTTTTGTATGGCCACCACGAGCACGCTTGCAGAAGTCTAGACGGTGAACCCAATTTTCGACGGTTTTCAAGCATAAATCGGGCGATACTGCTGCAATTTCACGTTCGATATTCGTACGAAGTTCATCAGTCGTCGCTGGCTTATTGGCATAGACCATAGACTTGACGTAGCCCCACAGAAAATAGTCTAACGGCGTCAAATCGCACGACCGAGGCGGCCAAGCGACTGGACCATTTCGTGAGATAACACGTTCTCCAAACTTGGTTTCCAATAAATTGATTGTGACATTCGCTGTGTGGCTTGTGGCGCCGTCCTTTTGGAATTACATGTCCTCCAAGTCCATATCATCCAATTGGGGCCATTAATATTCGGTTATCATTGAACGGTAGCGATCCCCATTCACAGTAACGTGCTGGTCTTGATCATCACGGAAGAAGTACGGCCCAATGACGCCGCCGGGATGCAATAATGACTCATGGAGTACGTGTGGATTGCTACCTGACCAATTCCGCATATTTTGTTTATTGACGGAGCCATTCAGCCAGAAATGAGCCTCATCACTGAAGATGATTTTTCGATGAAAACCCGAATCATTTTAAAGTTGTTGCTCAGCCCAATTCACGAACATACGACGCTTCTGGTGGTCAAGTGGCTTCAGTTCTTGCGTCAATTTAATCTCGTAAGGATGTAGGCCAAGATCTTTTCGTAAAATTCGCCACAACGACGTCACAGAGATGCCCAACGCTTGAGAACGACGACTTCTCGACACTACGGGCATTTCTTTGTCTCACTGGCACGTGAACATTTTGTACTGTGCCTGAGGATTCAAATTTTTGCACTAGATTGTTGTTGTTGTAGAATTGTTGATCTGCTAGGACGATTATGATGACCATAAATTGGACGTAGCGCTCCAAACGGTGAGGCCACTGACTCCGAATTTCGGTAGTAAATTTCAATAATTTCGATTCGTTGTTAGCTCGTATATCTTTCCATCATGAAATGACAAACCTTACTGAAGAGAAATGTCAAAAGAGCGGCAAGAAATATGGCGTCGTTTGCTGTCCCTGTCGCTCTACTTTTGTAGAGTCCCTGTTGAAAAACCCGTTAGATACTATTTCGGTTTGTGCAAACAAATAGAAGCAAAATAACTTTCTAGAAAGCCAGAAAATCATGCCAATCAAAGCACTCTTCAAGCCAGTATGTTGGACGAAAGGACGAAATTTCATTCACCAGGTCAACAACCAAAAACAAAGTCGAGCTTCTCGTTCAAGCAGATGCTGATGCTAGGAACCTTTGTGTAAGCAATTGAACCATTGATCGTTAAGACAGCTTTAACTTTTCCAATGATCGATGAAATGTGAAATAGATTAAAAGAGATCAAAAATAAGGGGTGGGCCATGTTTTAATTTCTTTTTAATGAAGGCAATTCAAAAAACACAATATTTTTTTTTAAAGATTGAAAAGAACTATAAACTAAACTATGGAGTATTATTTCAATCAAATGACTTCTCTTGGACAGTAGACCCTGAACTCCCATTGAAATCGTTTCGGCCTCTTTTTCACAAATAGCTTTACCGACATTGTTCATGAGTGCCTGAATCATTTCTGCATAGTGACAACGACGAGGCGTCGGATCGCAACTCCGTATAGAACTCAGTGTGCCATAAATCGTTTATTAGAATGCGTTTTGTCATATGCCAAACCGTATCGCACCCAAGTTCAAGTTCTAAATGTCTGGCCATAAAAAATCGGTTATCATACCTTGTAGCGCTTCAAATTGATTTATTGGGCCCATATTCTGAGCGGCTAAATTTAGTTATATAAATTTTTCAACTCGCGACTTTTAAGGCTACAGTTTCTAAAAGGGCCGTTTCTTGGTTCGAAAAATGTTCATGTTCATACGAAAACAACAATTTTTTTAGCGCCTCACGATGAAAGCTGTGCTGGCTGACCATATTGCTAGTCACTTCTGGTTGCCTTTTGTTAAGGGTGTTATTTTTTATAAGTTTGATATTTAAACTGGCAACACTGTTTCTAAAGATGGTCAATTGTACAGTTGAAAGTTGGTTTGTGATTAATGATTCTTGTGATTAATCCTTTTTGCCATTTTACGATGAATAGATTAACGTCAGAGTAACGCATGCAAACTTTTTTTGAAAGCCATGGTTCGGTTCGACAAACTTATCGTGCGCTGTGTCCATTTGACGGTCGACATAATCGTCCATCTCAGCAAGTTATTCGGAACACGATGAATCGTTTTCCCACCATGTACACTCAACTGGGTAATTCGAATTCCCAAAGACGACAAACAGTGTGAACAGAAGAAGTAGTTGCCATTTTGGAGCGCAGTGTTGAGGAGAATGAGTCGATTTGACTTCGTGCACAGCAATTGGAGCTCTGTCCACCAACTTTTTGGAAGATTTTACGGAACGATCTTAGCTTAAATGCCTAATAAAGACTAGCTTGTACAAGAGTCGAAACCGCCTGACCATTATACGCGTCGTAAGTTCGGAAAATGGGCCGCAAACATGATTCAGCTGGATCCTCATTTTCAACGCAAAATTTTGTTCTCCGATGAGGTCCATTTTTGGTTAAGTGGATATGTAAAAATTGCCAAATTTGGAGTGGAGCCTTTATCGAGACGCCCTTACATTCATTAAAACACGTTATTTGGTGTGCTTTATGGGCTGATGGAATCTCGCCCCATATTTCTTTAAGGACGATCCCGGCCAAAATCTAACCGTCAATGGAGAACGCTATAGAAACGTGATTCCTGTCTTCTTCGTTCCTCAGTTGAATGGCATTGACGTGACAGAGCTTTGATTTCAACAAAACGGTGCAACATGCTGCACGGGGCGACACCATTAGTTAATTTGGTGAACGCATAATTTGTGTATTGGACCTGTCAACCGGCCACCAAGATCCTGCGATCTCGTACCTTTAGATTACCTTTTTGGGGGGTAAGTAAAGTCACTAGTCAATCCCGATAAACCAGAGGCGTTGGACGATTTGGAAGCCGTATTATTGCTGATATACGACCCCAGTTGCTCGATAGAATTTTCGAAATTTGGACTTCACAATTGCTCTTCATTCTAGCTAAACGTAATGACATAAAACTTTCTATAAAAAAAGCTAATATCATAAACATTAATATAAGCTTCAAGTGTTTTATTTCATATTGAATTTGTATGCCTCTAAAAAAATCACCCTTTAGTAGGATAGGAATATGTTTTATATTTTATTGGGAATGTTTTTGTTTTCCGCCCAGCAATGAGCCAAGTCTTAAAAATACAACTTCACTCATGCTGGACTGTGATATGGGATTCATTCCAGATATGACTACTCATCCTCTCTGAAGTTTTTTGTTGGTCCAATGTCCGCCTTTTGATTCTATCAAAAATAAGCCCCGAGACTGGGATCTTGAACTTCTTTCAAGCTTTAAAACACAGAGGGGCTGTCACTTTCCCAATAAACTCTTCTAAAGAACACATGTTTAGGTCGGCTACCTTTAGGACAACGCTTGTGTTTCTATCAAACTCTTTCTGTTTTGCAGCTCTCAACCATGAATTACCAGCAAGTTATAAAGAATCAATCAATAAAATAATGAAAAATGAGGTACTTACGATGTTTTTGTGTCATCGATCATAAAAGCGTTTTTGTAAAAATATTTCACAAGCTATGAACGATCAGTTTGAAAAACTATGTTCACTCCCCGATAAGTTCTAAATCAATCTTGTTTCAACATACAAAACTAGCACTTTCGATAACTTTGAATTGAATTCCAAAGTAGTAGTCCTTTGACTTGATTACTTCTCACACTCAATCACTTTGTTCAATTTTGATCAGTAAAAAATAGCAACAACAACAACAATCGAAAATAAACAACACAAACTCTGCGATTGCTTATTCACCTTCACGAAATTGATTGAAGAACTAAAGTAACTCGAACTCGAGCGGAGTGATGACACAGTTGGCTGTTTGTTTTGTCAAAGTTGCAAGGCATGCAATTCTGTAATTGTTTTACGTTAAGCTTCTGATTGCATGTCATTTGGTTTTGTGTGGAAAACAATGATCAGCAGCTCCACAAGCCAATACTGTAATGTCTAATTAGAGTCAGCGCATCTGAGTGATGGGAAAATTTTGATTTTTTTTTGTTGTCCATTATGATTATGATAAATGTCACCACCAACCATTTCCGGATGTTAGGGAATCACTATGTTAGATCTATTTCAGAAAAGTGTCAACCTCAGAGGGTTTCCACGATCGGTAGATTTTTAACAGGAATTGTAAGTTGATATTGGTTTGAAATAGAAGACAAATCGGCAGAAGTATTCAAAGAATTGTGACAATGCGATTGGGGAGTGTGCTTTGAAACACTAATGTAAACAACGATGTGTGGATGAATGACTTTAAAACTAATTTATCAAACTGTCGATCGCTGAAGGATTTTTCAAAGTTTCGAACAGGCTGATTTATGTTGGTAACACAAAAATGTGTAGAATCCGTGATTGCTTGATCTTTGTACGGTAGGCCTTCACTATTTGTTAACCAGGTGGCTTGAACTCGAGAAACTCTTAGTTGGATCATTGTTCATACACGTTGCTTGATGTGGGCCATGATATTGTATCGAGAGATTTTTGCATTTCAAAGAAGATCGCAGAAAGTTCCTAAAATCTTATTCGGCGTCTTGTTTGTCGTTCAACATTTGACTACATTTAGAAGAACTAGCAAGAAGTGTATTTTTAGAGCACGATCAATGTCCTTCGAGTTCGGAGTATTGATGCTACATTGACTTGCACTAAGGTGTCATTTTAGCAGTATATATAAGGTGCGCACTTTGTCAATTGATGGTTCCAGCATTAAGTGCTGGTCGCAATCCAAATCTGAGCCTAGACATGTGTTAAACAAACTGTTTTTACAAATTATAAATTTTGTTTTGGTTGTGTGAAAATTGTGATTTTGTGTCAAATAATCGTCATAAACGGCGGCTGAAGCGCATCGAGAGCTCCAAAAAGTTTACAGAGATGCTGCTCTAAGAGAAACAACCCCTCGTGATCGATTGTTTCCGTCGTTTTACAGACTGTGATTTCGATGTTAACGACCGTCCGCGTGTGGAACGGTGAAAATACTTCGACGACACCGAATCGGTGGCATTGTTCGATGAGGATCCATGCCAAATGGAAGACCAGCTTGCATCAGCATTGGGAGTTCCAAACAACAAACAACAATTGCATGCGTTGGAAATGATAAAAAAAAGAAAACAACGGTTAATGGTGGGACTGGTAACGGGGTATATTAACCTCAATCTTCACTTACTTAGACTCGGACTAGAAGAAGCTTCGATATGCTAAAGATGTGAGGAGGAAGAGGGAGATCGCGAGCACTTACTCAGCCACTGTCCAGCAACAGTGAGACTGCGACATAAAATACTGGAGTTAACACTGGAACCAGACCTTTCGCACTTCAAAGGAATATGGACCGGTGAGATGATGGATTTCGCAAAACGAACAAATTGATTTCCCGACCTCACAAATCAAGCCGCTCCATCAAATCCCCCCCAAACAGAGAAACACCGTGGGCGCGAGCAGAGGCTTAGGTGAAGGGAAAATAAAGCTGACCCTAACCAACCAACCAACCAACCATGATTCAAAAACAAGGAATTTGGGTTCCTTATGATTTGAAGCCAAGGGACGTTGAGCGTCGCTTTTTCGCCTATGAACAACTCCTCCAGCGGCAGAAACGGAAGGGTTTTCTTCATCGCATCGTGACGGATGATGAAAATAATATTCATTACGTCAACCCAAAGAAAAGAAAGTCATGGGGACTGGCCGGTCATGCTTTTACGTCGTCGGCTGAACCGAGCGAAAAGTGAGCTGAAATACGAGAAAGTGATTCTACAGCATGACAACTCTTTGAATCACGTTGCCAAACCCAATAAAGCCTACCTGGAAACGCTCAACTGGAAAGTCCTACCCCATCCGCAATATTCCCCCGATAGTGCTCCATCCGATTATTATAGTTCCATTCTATGGCAAACATTCTGGCTGATCAGCAATTCCCCTCATAGAAAGATGGCAAAAAGTTGTAACTTGGTATCAACGTTCAGGAACGAAGACAAGAGTTCCTTTATAATTATTGATGAACTGCGTTCCTGTTTTACAGCCTGCAGATTCTTAAATATCCTTGTGTTGTTTTTTCCTTTTGGCAGTTATTTTTCTCTTCTTCTCGTTTAGCTGTCTACTCTTCTCTTTCTATTTGATTTTGCGTCATCTTCATGGGAGCCTTGTCTTTCTTTCTTGTTGGAAGAATATATAGCCTTAGGTGATCTCAGCGTCACGGCGTAATGTTGGCGTTTCAGGTATTTTATGGCTGAATTAAAGCCTGAGTATCCTCGTCCATCGAGTCTTGACATTCTTCATTAGGGACATGTGCCCATATGTAACTGGCATCGTAGATCTTTCGCTTGATGCGGCGATATCCGCATCCTTATACAGTCAAACTTATGTGACAGCATCATGTCCTATTTGAAGCCCTGTTTGAACTGTTCGTGATGATATGCGAGTAAGTCGCCCTAAATACGTAAAGTCCTTCCACATAGACTAGAAGAGCGTGCATTTCGATTATGGATAGTTTTTTTTTTTTTTTTAATTTTACCTCTAGTACACTCCGATGGACGATAATGCCAACCTAAACTTGCTCGTAATGATCGGCATTAGGCAAATTTGGTTGAGGTCTTCAAGCATTGCTTTAAATTTAAGGTTTGAATGAGCCAATTGCCAATTTTACCTTGTCACTTCTGAAAATTTTACTGGAAAGACTTTTAACCCTGTTAGAACAGCGTGCCCTATGGTAGCTTTCAACTGGTAAGTCACCCGCAGTGGAGGACGGACCTGGGAAATGGATCGTGCTGCAGTTGGCATATCAGCAATGTCATTGTTGTAGTACTTTTTCCATGCAGCACCCTTGGATCTTTTCAGCTCAGAGTTGTACTCAGTGAACACCGATCTACATCCGTCCCACATTTTGGTTTCAGTAACTTTTAGTAACTTTGATTTGTCGCCCGGGGGTCAACCCCGGACATCTTTATTAGCTTAATACAAGTAATCAAACTTGCAGCTATTTACAAAAATTGAACTTAATGCTAGAGAGGAGAGGATAATTGGTTTAGGATTAGATACAAATGAAGGGCATTTTTAAGGGTGTATCTGTTGCAGTGGAAATCAAAAATGTTCTGCACCGCGTTGGCCTTACGCAACATTCTGGACATAGGTTCATTGGTGCCATAGTTAGTGCGGTGATGGACGAGACGAAAGAAGGAGACAGATCTAAGGTCACGGGGTTTAGTATTGAACAGAATGAGTTTTTCATCTCACCATGGAACTTTACGTCGTTACGTATTAGTTCTTGGGATGCTGCTCTCGTGGTAGGAGGAATTTTGCAACGTTGCAAATAGCTTAGGAGTAAATGTATACCTCTGCAGATTCTCCTGGCATTTCTCCCATTTTAAGACTTCCTGATAAAAGAATTATATAGTAAGTTTGAAAATTCCTAAATGATACTTGAAAGCTTCATTCTTTCACCATTACCAGCTGTAAGAATAAATCAACAATACACTATTTCAAAACAGTCTTATTGTTAAAAAAAAAAAAACAATTTTAGAAACCATATTTAACTTGATTCTCAAAAAAAGGCCAACTGATCTGTCAACTCGGACGCATGTATTCCAATACACCCATTTGTGTTACCCCCTGATTAGCATCTTCATTAAAAAATAATCACTTTACGCTTTCATCTTTTTTCATCTGAGGCCACACCACCTGTCATAGGACAGACGCATAATTATTTTTAGACGTTTCTGACAGCCAATTTGACAAAAAAAAAAATTAACGAAACCGAAAAATATTCGTTTCTAACACGGAATTCATAATTTCAGAATTAATAAAAATATATCTTTCCTCCTTAACGATCACTTTTGAAGTGATTTATGCCCGGTTTATGGTCAATAAAATTGGCTTAAACAGGCTTTTGATATGTTATGTCAACTTTAAATCGCCGGATTATGCTTGGTATTATGAAAATCTGAGTCTGTTGATTCTGTTGGTTTTTTTTACTATCAGGGGAATTGGAAAATAAAATTAATTGCGAAATACCAGAGTTTTTTAAAAAAACGTTTTGTATATTTTAGGTATACACGAGGGAGTTCGGTGCTGACGTTCATGAACGGAAAAGTCTCTGACAAAACAAAGAAAATTTAGAAAACGAACACGTTTGATAGTTTAGGAAATTTATTAGAATTTTCTATGATTCAACTGTGTGAGGGAAAAGGTTCTTGTGAAAATGATGATTTTTTTAAATACGCGTCATAAGCGTCAGGATGACTGTTGATATAACGATTAGCTTGTCATTGTTTTACTTTGACAGTTGAAAGTGGCCATATTGTTTAATCTACATTGGTCAAATTGGCTGTCGTCTATTCAGTCTGTTTGGCCAAATCACCATGGATGGATATAGTATTCAAAAACACGTGCAAAAATAAAATTGTTTTATAAAAATGGGTGTTCTGTTCGGGCAACGTTCCGCGTGCTTCATCCATTTTACGGTTGCCATAATCGTTCTTCCGAGTGGACTTTTCGCTGTGTAATAGTTTTCAGAAAACGGTCAACCAACACACGTATGTCGACGAATAGCAAGATCTACCGAAAACATCGCCGCTGCCCGTGAGAGTGTGCAGGAGAAAATGAGACAGTCGATTTCGCGTCGCTCACAAGAACTCGTCTTGTGACGCCAGACCACAACTTGGCGAATTTTGCATCGTGATTTGGGCCTGCAACCGTACAAAATTCATCACTGACCCACGACCATTCACAATGACGTGTGTGTTCGCTGAGTGGGCTCTGAAGCAGTTGGAAACTGACCCTAATCACCTTCAGCGATGAGGCCAATTTCTGGATGAATGGTTACGTCAACAAACAAAATTCGACGATTTGGGTTGATACGAATCCACACGAGATCAAAGAGCGTCCAATGCTATCCAAAAAGTCACTGTTTGGTATGGATTTTGGAGCTCGCGGCGTCATTTTTCCTTATTACTATGGAAACGACGTTGGACAGGCCGATGATTACCAACTTCTTTTGGCCTGAATTGAATCAGTTTCATCAGGGTGGCGATACGTGTCACACAGCTCACGCCACATTGGAAATTCTTCACGAGCGATTCGAGGACATGATGGCTACCGAGATCATGCGATTTTACCCCGTAAGACTTTTCCTTGTGTGGTCGCAGGTCTATGCGAATAAGCCACAAACTAGAGCGGCCCTCAGCGCCAAGATAACTCATGCCATCGGTCAAATTCAGCCTGATTTATGCGCCAGATTCATGGAAAATTTGACATTCCGGATGCGTGCCACCCAGAGGAACTGCTATGGACATTTGAACGATGTTATATTCCATACATAATGACATCAATAGGCCTTTCAAATGAATAAAAAATGTCGATGATATCTCACACAGACTTTGTTTTATTTAAATTTAAAAACATGAAGCGCTCAATGAAAGATCCTTTACAAACTTGATTCAGACAAGACTCGAATTAATCTGCTCGTAAAAACTCCAAGACTTGAAAAATCATAACCTTATTCTTTACAAAATTCAATTGGTGAATTTAGCCATCGGCTCAGGTTTCGGACTAAAGTTTTCATTTCAGAATAGTCTTGAAACTTCTTAGTTCGGTTATAGACAGAAAAAAATAATGAAATATTTGAGGCTCAAACCTCACTTAGACTACATTGGGTCCATTATGCCCATATTCAAGATGAATCTATGGTAGAAAAGATAATTAACTGTTAGCCGTTGAACCATCCAGATAAAAGAATGAATCTCAGAAGGATTTTGCGGTCAGCATTACTTAGGACGTCCAGCCCATTAAGAAAGTAACTGCCAAGAGTTCTCAATCTTTTTGGAGCTAATGCGGCTCCAACCTTTCGATTAAGATTAATAAGACTGGCCCCAAAAGCATGGCTTTGGCACATGACTCGGTTTGATTCCAGCGTATCTGTTAGCCCTGTCTATTGTTTCCGAGTCAATAATTTTGTGGAGAGCGCCAATTGGCGTTTTAGAAAAACATATAAATAGATTATTTTTGAATTCTGATTCTTGTTCAGAAAGTTCGACTGCTTTCTCGAACCGCTGTTAAGTTAATGTTTGCACATTTTAACAAACTTGGATTTTATCTGTTTCGAGTTTAGAGGCTTATTGACAGAAAAGACAGCATCATTATCCAACTCCTCCCTACTTCGAATTATAATAACAAATTTCGTGTTAGAGCCTGTTGTGGGGACGATGTAGTCAGAGTTTCAGTGTTTTTATAAGGCTAGCCTAGACATACTTCTCTTTATTTAAAAGCTGTCCCAGCACTCTATTGCTGCAGTAAAGTTCCTGAAGTAGCAGGTTCAGCATGTGGCGATCTCATAGATCCGATCATCCCTAAGCACCTCGCGACTCTTGCAGTTGATATTTCTGTACCAGTGCCTTCGACCTGACTAGTAGGTGAGGATGGGCGTCACAGTCGCGGTGAGCCAACTTTGAGTCCCCAGGTATTGCCGAACATGTGTAAAAAGATATTCGTAGAAAGCTACACATGCTTTCCCGACATAGTTTGTGACGTTGTCCTTCCAGAATTGCAATGCAATCATCTTAAGCCATGACAATAAAGCCATTGATTTCTTGTATCTTTCTTTTTGCAGATAATAGCAACGGGTGCAGCATCCAGTTTCACAGTTTTTCAAAAAGGTGGCTCAAAAACACTCATCTGATCTTGACTTGTTATATTTTTTAATTAAGAAGTTAAATATTAACTTGGACCTAAATGAACTTCTTGAAGATGATCTCGGTCGCAATATTTGTTCTTTCAATAGCATTATTGATCCTTTTAGCGAGAACTTTTCACTCGGAAAAATATTTCTAATGGCTTCCAAGGTTTTTGGTTTGTTCTTAAAGGCTCGCGATACTAAAAAATGGCCCAAGTCAGCGTAGCCAAATCAAGCGATCTTGCGACATGCAATTTAAATTGGTTCATTAAAGCGATCAGGTAGGACAAGGCCTTGTCCCTCGGGAGCGATAGAAACTCCTCGACTGGTCGACATTGACGGCTCATACATAGTGCGGAGATATCCTCGTCAGACCGAGCACTACCATGCCTTCCAGGATCTCTTCTATCACGTTTGAACTGCTAAATGCTTTAGCGTTCTAAGACTTTCCGAAGACAATTCCGTATAAGTTTACTTTAAAATATGGCTTTAGAATTACAATTATTAATTTTGACATAATTACAAAATGGTTATTATTTTAGTTTTACGAAATGTACAATCCTTCTTTTTATTTTATTTAAATTCGATTCATTTTTAACATGCCTTGGTAAATCTTTGTAGACAAGTGAATTTTGAGCTTTGGCAGTACGAAAATTAGGCAGTCTTAAATCATTCATATTTCTTAGTGAAAATATTTCTTCACGCTTATACTGAACATATTTTAATAAACATTTTGGCATTAAGTTATATCTTATGTAAAAAAAAATATTGACGTATGCACATCGATTTTTTGCCTTACCGTTAGCCATTTCAGAACTTCTAACACAAAATCAATCGATGTAAATCTTTTACACTTTAAATGCTTCTTATAACATTATTCTGCAATAGTCTAGCAATTGAACTTTCATTACATAAAAACAAAACAGTTGCCCAATATTTAAAATGTAGTTTTACAATTACATTATAAATATTAATAGCTGATAATAACTTTATCTCTCTACGTATGCCTTTAGGCAAAACTATCTTTTAAGCAATCTTTTTGTTTGTTATCTATCATGATTAGGTAGTTATTTTATTTTACCAAATCTTTCCATTATTTGGTTTTCAATAATTTAACTTGAATTGAAATAAGCACGGATCTTATTCTTTTACTTTTATTAGCATTCAATTTAAGTCTATTTTGGCACAGCCAAACATAAATATCGGGTTTTTCAACATGAGCGCTACAAAAGTATTTTTTAAATAAAACAAAAACGGTTTTGGATATCAATGAAATTCTTTATTCATGTGAAAGTACGTTCGATGCCATTATGTATGGAATTCGATTTCTTTTGCATGTCCACCACAGGCACGCTTGCAGAAGTCCAGACGCTGAACCCAATTTTCGACGGTTTTCAAGCATAAATCGGGCGATACTGCTGCAATTTCACTTTCGATATTCGTACGAAGTTCATCAATCGTCGCTGGCTTGTTGACATAGACCATAGACTTAACGTAGCCCCACAGGAAATAGTCTAAATGGCCAAGCGACTGGACCATTTCGTGAGATCACACGTTCTCCAAACTTGGTTTCCAATAAATTGATTGTGACATTCGCGGTGTGGCTTGTGGCGCCATTCTGTTGGAACCACATGTCCTCCATCATCCAATTGAGGCCAAGAATATTCGGTTATCATTGAACGGTTGCGATCCCCATTCACAGTAACGTGCTGGTCTGGATCATCACGGAAGAAGTACGGCCCAATGACGCCGCCGGCCTATAAACCACACCAAACCGTAATTTTTTCGGGATGCAATGATGACTTATGGAGTACGTGTGGCTTGCTGCCTGACCAATACCGCATATTTTGTTTATTGACGTAGCCATTCAGCCAGAAATGAGACTCATCGCTGAAGATGATTTTTCGATGAAAATCCGAATCATTTTCAAGTTGTTGCTCAGCCCAATTCACGAACCTACGAAACTTCTGGTGGTCAAGCGGCTTCAGTTCTTGCGTCAATTTAATCTTGTAAGGATGTAGGCCAAGATCTTTTCGCAAAATTCGCCACAACGACGTCACAGAGATGCCCAACGCTTGCGAACTACGTGTGAAAGACACATTTGGGCTTTCTGCAACTGAAGCCCTAGCGGCAGCAATATTCCCGACACTTCTTTGTCTCACTGGCACGGGAACATTTTGTACTGTGCCTGTGGATTCAAATTGATCAATTGTTGATCTGCTAGGACGATTATGACGACCATAAATTGGACGTAGCGCTCAAAACGTTGAGGCCACTGACTCCGAATTTCGGTAGTAAATTTTAATAATTTCGACTCGTTGTTCCATCATGAAATGGCAAACCTTACGAAAGAGAAATGTCAAAAGAGCGGCAAGAAATATGGCGTCGTTTGCTGTCCCTGTCGCTCTACTTTTGTAGTGTCCCTGTTGAAAACCCCGTTATTATCGAAGTTTTCCTGGAACTTCTTGTGGCATTACTCGATGTTCTCACTGAGGAACTCCCAGCCCGACATAATTTAGATTCGAAAAATATTCATTCACTTTTAAGGTTTGAGTTCTTTTTTCTATACGTTCGTTTTTAACCAGTTAAGTTCCAAGTTTTTGATTCGGTATTATTATAATTTAATTAAGCGTATGGAACGATCTTTTATTTTAACTAAATTACAGGCACTTTCACAGGAATGCTTCTTTCGAAAACCAGATTGAGATTCAATTATAATGTTATTATTTCACCAATGTAGACCAAATTATTTCATTTCGAATCGAAACGAGTCATGAAGTTAAAATTAAAAATGCCAAATGTCTCATGACTTAATGTCGCATGCGCCTTAAGACACAAAGACTTTGTTGACACCATCAGCCTTATCAAAAAGGGCTTTAAAAATATTAATTTTTCCGATAGCAATTTTTGAGTAAATCGCTAGATTTAGTTTCATTACTCAGCTTTATTGGTTCTCCTATTTTTTTTTTCTAGAAACATCATCGTTTTGCGTCTTCATACTTAAGGAAAGACCTCAAGTAGGAGTGTAGCTATATCGAATCATGTTGCAACAATTCGACCCAAATAAATCCATTAAAAGCCAATCAATGGACTTTCGAAAAAATGCTTCAATTTTAAGAAGTTTTTTTTTTTGTATAACAATAGCATCCGGATTGCCATATGGTAAAAGATCACCGCGTACAATTCCATTTAATTATTTTTGTTGATCGGCTGGTTTTCCCTCCTCCCTGTAGTGTGGCTTCTCTTGGCGGCGATTCGAAATCAGAAAACAATCATCATCGAATCGATAAATTTTATTCCCAAGAACATTCTTTCAATTAGTGAAATTTATCCGCCGACATTTATTTATAGAACAACAAACGCTTAATGCATCTGGGGGTTGTTATTAATAGAGCGGGTGGCAGCGGCAGGACTGTCTCACATGCATTAAGCAACTGCAATTCGGAACAGTCTCTCTAACGCTCTGCTCATGCAGAAAATTACAAAAAGGTGGTCTCAAAATCTTAAAAATTATGAAACCTCAGATGACGTATCTCATGGATATACGCGCTCAATAAATTGCATGCGTGAATGATTTTTCGAACAAAACAACAACAAAAAAAAAAGAACACTTTTCCATTTGCTGTTTTTTTAAAATTTTGAAAAGGAAAACTGAGAACCTTGGAGAACTGAATTGACCGGATAAATTATGGATTCTGTTGATGGCAGGCCGGATGATATATTTGAAGATTATTGGCGGGTAAATGTGCATCAGTGACGGGCGGGCGTAAGAAGTGGATTCCTCTTTGACAGTTATGATATTTATTAGAAATTCTTTTTTTTCGAAAGGTGTGTGCGTGTGTTGTTTTACAATGTTTGGAAATTTTGAAAAAAAATAATGATGACAGTTTTGTTATTTTTTTTTTTTTTGCTTTCCCTTAATTTTCACCTAAGCATTGGCCTTGTGATTTATTGGCTCGATTGTGGTTTCGAGACATGTTAAGTGTGTGGGAATCGAGGAGGGAGTTGTTCGAGTAGTGGCTTTTGGCGGAATGAAAAACTAGATCGTTTTGATGTGTCAGAGGCGCGTTAATATGAATTTAATCAAGCAAGGATGGGTCATTTTTAAATAGGAACTCACGTCAACGTTTCAGGTCGATTTTCGGCGGCAAGACAGGCAGAATTATAAGCATTAAGAATAGAGGGGGTCAACGATTGTTACTTTATCCACAAGAGCTCACTTAATTCTCACTTTATCAGACCAATTTTGCAGAACAATCTTACGGTTTTAGCGACAATTTAAAAAAAGACCAAAATTAGCCTGAACGGTCAAACCGCAGCTCCATTCAAGCAATATCACCAAAACGACTGATTATACGGTTTTTAAACTTGTATGGCACATGGTCCTTTCTGACTTTAACCATAGCTCTACTTGAGCGTATTAATTTTTAAATTCTGGACCAAAAAAAACTGGTTATCATGTATTAGAAGCGCGCTTTATTGATTGTTACGTCTCTTCTATTGTCATCTTGGAAGAAAAACGGAACAAGCAGTCACTCATTTAGAATGCATCGGACAATTCATACTCTCGTGTATGACAATGTATGGATTTCCTGAACCCAAACTATGGCAATTTACTA
The DNA here is from genome assembly GCA_963555765.1 of Orthonevra nobilis. NCBI lineage: Eukaryota > Metazoa > Arthropoda > Insecta > Diptera > Syrphidae > Orthonevra > Orthonevra nobilis. Next base: position 35,315,162 of record OY743226.1, on the reverse strand, counting down.
AGCCCCTCGGAATTGAATTACTGAAAATGTTTATCCACATTTTTTCTCAGGCTAGTGACTGCTATTGGGGCTCAAGAGTATAGGCGTACAATTTTGGTAAAAGTTGCGATATTTTTGGCTGAGAGTGTACTACACTCAGGCCTCGATAAAAAAGAAAATCACAGTCGCCTACCTTATTGAAAAAGAAAATTCGTTTAACAATCTAGTAACGCTGAATTTTCCTCTTACTTCCTGAGATTCTCTGGGAACATCTATGATAATTCAACACTCTTTGAAACTCATGCAATAGTAGCGCAACGTAGAACGGTTTGTCCGTCCTATTCAAATTTCCATACCCATGACCAACCGAGAAATCGTGACGACACTGCTATTCACAGATGACTTCGTCATATATTCTTCTTTCAGAATGCCCTCTGTAGCTCTCCGTAATGTCGAGGAACACATGCTTAAACTCTGGGACTACTATCAAAAATTGGGAATTAAAATAAACACGACCGAAACTGAACTGCTTTAAGATAACCTCATACAATGGTTCAACCACCAAGTGGAAGAACCTAATCTTGATCATGTCCAATTACTCCATCATTCAACCAAGAAAAAGGTCAAATACCTTGGAATTCACTTCGAAGAAAGATTCGGCTTCATTTCCCATGCGACAGCGACTCTAGAAAAGGCTAACCAGGCACTATCCCTAATCCTTCTGTTGATGAGAATAAAGAACGATTTGGATACAAAGACCAAACTCATGCTATACAAGCAACTTATCCATCCTATTGTTTCGGAACATGAAAGAAATTCAAATCTTCGAACGAAAAGCACTTCGGTACTGCAAAGCACTGCATAGAAATCCAGACACCCGTCACTTCTGCTACACAACACGACTGATAGAACTACAGGTAGCCCGTTCCATCCATGATGGACCCAGGATAAACTCGTAGAATAGCTCGTGAAGAAGGATTCATAGACGACTTCGACAGATGAAACAGAATGTACTTCACCGGGGCTGACACTAAGAAAGTAGAAGCATTAAAGCCATCACCAAAACCATCATCATCATCAGGCGCTGCTCATGCACGACGTTAAATTAAGACAGTTTGTAAATGTATATGCAATTTTTTTAACTATTTTAAGTCTTGAGACTAACGCAAAGCTCTATGCGCTCACAGAAATTTATTTTTACTTGTTATAAGTCAAAATTTTTAGGACAAAAATTGTAAATTATAAAATATATTTGAGCAAATATGGGCCCATCAGTTTATTGAGCACAATAAGCAAAATCTACGAAAAAATTCGGCGAATTGCCAAACTGCCGGCAAATGTACAAATATGATTCTTCTCGTTTTCGAAAAGGCCTTCGACTCCATGTGGCCTCATTTATAAAACGATAGATTTCCATTTTCTGTTACATATGTGTTCAAAAATGTTTGTCCAATCGCCGCTCCAGAGTCCTCGTTAAAAATAGTGAGTCAAGCGATTTTCGTTATTCTTCAGGTGCCTCGCAGGGTGCAGTTCTTAGTCCAATTCTATATAACATCTTAACAGCGACGTTCTGCAGAGTGTGAAATCGCAATATTTGCTGATGATACTGTAGTTTTCACTTCGCCTTTTCTCTCAATATTATAAAAAATATTAAACATTTATATAATTAATATTATAACAAAGGTTAATGTAGAAAAGATACTTGCAATTTTTTTCACACGAAAAAGAAAGCAATGCTGTTTGTATTTACGGTGTTGTACTCATCAGAGAACCATCCATTAATGTAACTCAAGAATATAACATGAAACGACCATATTACAAAATCTCTAAGTAAAGTTAAAATTGCATTGCATGTTATAAGCATTTTTAAATAGAAAAAAATCTAGCAAGTGTCGCAAAATAAATTATTGACGATGATACTAAGCCTTCCCTGACATCAATCAGCTCTCAGTTTAATGTTGAATCGATGTCCACTAGAATCCAAAAAACAAATCCATGAATGAGTGGGTTGAGGACAAAAATATTATTCCGGATAACCAATTCGGTTTCAGAGCGGGGCATGATTGCATACATGCTGCGTCTAAATTGGTATCGGATATCCAATGGAACAAAGGTACTATAAGAAACAATGCACGGGTGCCTTGCTGATTGATTTGGAAAAGGCCTTTGACACTGTATGGTTGCAGGGGCTCTTTTTCAAGCTTGACCAGCTAGGCATAAGTAAACCGCTGCTGTACATTATCTTAAATATGCTCACCAGCAGACAGTTTATTGTGAAAAATGGCAATATGACGTCTGCTGGAACTTTTGAAATTAACAACGGTCAACAACAGGGTGTAGTTATTTCACCGATTTTATTAACGATCTTCACAAGCGATCTTGTAGGATCTCTCCGCCACTCTATAGCGTACGCAGATGACTTGATCGCGTACAGATCAGGTTCGAAGATCGAGGTCATCGTTATCCTTTTGCAACGTGACTTCGAAAAGCTTCAGGAATATTGCGACGATTGGAAGTTGAAGATCAATTTCCAAAAGTGCGAGACCATTCTGTTCAGGACTCCGTTGTCTAGGGCTTCTAGAAATACTAGAAAGAAGTGGCGAATGTTCGCGATCGTTGGACAGAACGGGTAGCCACTGGCGAATCGAAGTGTTGTCAGATACCTTGGGATCTGGCTGAAACAGTATCTATATTTTAACAAACATATAGATACTGCGCTAGCCATAGCCAAAGCGGCCTTTGCCATGACAAAGAGACTGTTTCACAGCAGTCAACTCGATGCCAAGGTAAAGGTGATCTACTACACGGCCCTAATTCGGCCTGTCCTTGCCTATGGCTGTCCCGTTTGGTTTAACGTGGGAACAAGCTTAATGAAAAAGATACGAGTTTTCGAGAGACGATGTCTTACGGCTTGTCTCCATTTATATAGAACTCTGAATACAAAAAATTCTATAGTAATGAGGTCCTGTTCAACGGGGCCAACCTGATCAGAGTGGATAACTTCCTGATAAGGTTTATTCGAAGTCACATTGCAAGAGCAATGACTTCGAACAACAACTTGATCTCCGGGGCAGTTTACCCCAATGATACACACCATGAGACAGTGCGCCTCAACGGCCTTATTTCACCAGAAGCGTTTCTCTATCTCGATAAAAAAGGTCTGGTCCAGGATAAATTGGCAGTACCATTAATCTTCCACGTTGGTCGAAAAGCCGTGTCAACGACGGGCGAGTCAACTACGATCAAGACGTCGCAAGTAGCTCACTGGAGACTCTTAGGTTTAGTAGGGCGGTATCAGACCGCGACAGAGCGGATGTCGAAAGGCAATTCCAACACTATTGGTGGCTAAACGGAGAATGATCTCGGTCGTTTGTATAATTTTAATCCTAAGTGCCCTTAAGGCAAGTAAAATAGCATGTCCTGATAGCCCTGGCCGGCTTAAGTATGTATATTTAAGGTAGTGTAAGTTGTTTTTATTGTTTTTGTATTCTAATAGTTAGTTTTTAATGTTATTTAAGTAAGGTTAAGATTTTAAGTTTTAGATTAATTTTAAGTTTAGTTTAGATTTAGATTAAGTTACTTAAATTACATAGTCCATATACTAAGTTTTTCCTTGCGAACAATAAAATTTTTCTTAGTATTCGTATAAGTTAGTATAAATATAAATATAATAAGTAGTATTAAGTCGAAAGACATATTTTATGATGTTAGGTTTAGCTTAGAGCGCCCGCATAGGGTCAGTAAGTTACTTTAAATATTGTTCAGTTAATTAAGCTAGAATTAAGCATTTTTGTCTAGCATGTAAGGTTATGGATTGAATAATTAAAAATGCAGTAAAAAAACAAAAAAACAACAAATCCATGAAACGCTGTGCACTCACCAACAATATTTTGATTAATCAATTAGCTGAATAAAATCATTTATTAAATATATATTATATTTTTGGTCTCAATAAAATATTCTTCAATTGTTATTGTTCATCTTATTTTATTATAAGTCATCATTTTATTTACTTGAATACATAGAATGTATTTATTTATTAAATTATCTAATAATTTATTTTTTAATTTATTTATTTACATATTTATTTATTTGATCATCAATTTGTCTTTTTGTGCTCTTTTTTGTTTATTTAATATTATATTTATTATTTGCTCATTTGTTTGATGTATCTATTAATATATGTGTATGTAAACTTTCGTCTATATACATTTATTATGATAATAGATTTTTATGATCATTAATATATTTTTTTTGTATTAATTTGAAGGTTTTTGCGGTAATTTTCATTCAGAATAGCTTTTTATTTAACTAATATGATTGTATAAGAATTAAATTGTTTTTTAATAGAAAGATAGAGAAACAAAAATATTAAATCTTTGTTTTACAAAATCTGCCGCAATAAACCAATTAGTAAATTTTTACAAACTAAAATAACTAACTAACTATATCGAAGCAATAAAGATTAAATTGTAAATAAAAATGTTCAGGACGAACACGAGTATATGTTCGATTATCAATCAGCAAAAGATTCGAACGAATTTCATTCAAAAGCTTGTCTTCACTACTGCAGTTGTTTTATTTTGATTTTTCTGCCCGGAATTTCTGTTTAAGATTGTTCCGGCAACACAGCAGTATTTAAGTCAGATACGACGTCTATTCAGAAAAAAAACTGTTGAATGATATTGATTTCAGGGCAGCTTAAAACGACAAAAGTTATTGTCATATTGGGTTACTTTTTACTAAGAAACATGCAACAAGACAAGAGTGCAACAATATGTATACTCATAGGAAATACTATATTTAATAACATATCTGGTGTCAATGTCACGGAGGAGCTCGAATACGCCAGAAATTCGTGGGCTGCAGGAAGTAGGACAAGCCGTCTTAAAACTCATTATTTAATTTTGTAGGTAATCTGTTTTTTGTAGGAAGGTATAGGTTTCTTCACAGAAAAGTCTTGCTATCCTATCCTTTCCTATGGAGCCAGCTCGGCTGATGTGACTTACTATTTTAAATCTAAAAAATTTTAACAAGTATATTTTTAAGTGCACAAGCAATTTTCGCACTAACCTTGCCTAACATATTGTTGCATACATGAACGTTCCCAGTTGGCTTGCAGTCTGCGGCTGCGAAAATTCATTTAGATATGAAGAAAATAATTAAATAATTCATTCTTTGTTGGGAAATAAATTATTTTTAGTCGATAAGACGTCTAGCCTCTACATATCCGGAGGTTTCGCCGACCGCAGAAATCATACGCTTGGATATTTTTTTCACTAGGCTGGAAAACAATAATGCTTATGGAGATTAACCTTATCAAAAGAGTTTCTACTTGGCTTTAGTTTTTGTAAAAAAAGATTTCACTCAATCATTCGGATTTATCAGACAAGAATCATAAAGCGTTTTTCAGCGTTTGAATAGCAAATCTTTAGCTAGTCTTAAACTTGTCAAATTTTTTAAGCTCTTACCAGGACTATGGGTCAATTATTCACTCAATCAATATTAGCTGACAAAATCAATCTTAATGAGCCTTACGTTAAGGACAGCATCTGATATAAATGGGATTTATTTAAATCTGAGTCGCTGCAGGATAATCGTTATCGGGGCATGACACACGAGTGTCAGTCATAATTTTAAATCGCCCTTATCTCGAGTGATAAGTCATAATATTTGTGATATCTTCAAACGTAGGCTAAGAAGGTTGTATCCAAGCAGAAAAGATTTTAGTAAAAAAATCATGTTTGAACGTTTATAGCCATTTTGACGAAACCGTCAACAGCCTTGAGACCGAATCGAATTGCGTCTTTAAAGAGATCTTTGTAGAATTAACGTTAACGCATTCAGCCATTTTCTCCTTGCAATTATGACCAATTCCATATTGTCTCTTCTCCAGTGCTTTCTTGTCGCTTACTGGCTTTAAAAAAAAATTGAAAAATACATTACTTCAAGATGGTATTGAATGTTTTGAATTAAATTGTAATTAATGTAATCAAGAACTTATAAAATGAAATTAAATTAAATAAATGTAATTTCCTAAAGCAGACATGTAATCTTTGAAAAGACTAAGTACTTTAAGAATGTTGAGTTAATTAAACAGCTTCAAGCTCATTTGTAAAAGGTCCTTCCTTTCAAGAGTAGAATCTTATATAGGGTGAGCCATCAGTTGGTGTCTTTTTAAGCCACGCTTGAGAAAATTGACAGTAACTTAGTTTCGAGTAAAACTTGACTAATTCGTTGACAACAAAGTTCCAATTTGGAACAGAAATTCCGGTCGAGATAATAAAAATAATAATACTGCAGATGGTGTACATATTTAAATGAAAAACAATCATAAGACTTTTTGATTGATTGATAACCGAATATATTCTTGGTTTCGTCCTGAATGTTCAGCGGAAAATATCGCAACTGTTGCCGAAATTATACGCCTTAACTCGAGACTATCAATAAGCTAAAAACTTATACATTCTGTGAACATACAAAAACTTTTTTTCTAAAAATTTAACATATTTTTTCATATCCTGATTCGGTGTCGTGCAAAAACATAAGGCTTAACATTGGCACGTTTTTCAAATTTCAAACTTCTAGCAAAGACAATTTTTTTTTTTTAATAATAATAAAAGTAATAATAATAAATATTTTTTTTTATAATATTAATTGTCTGTGCTTGTAGCAATCGGAAATGTATAGGAATTATGCTTAATCGCGGGGAAAAAAGTTTTTATTTGTATTTTTTTTTTATTTTATTTATTTTCCTTAGGCTTAAAACTTGCACACAATTTTCCTAAATATATTTCAAAAAAATAGTAATCAATCCGTAACTTTTAAAGTTAGTAAGGAAAGTCCCATTAAAATGCTTATCAAATAAAAAACAAATTTCATGCGGGGGAAACATCTGCTTCTTGATAAATTATAAAATAAGATTTAAAAAAAAAAGTTAACAAAATTAACTTTAAGATTCAAAAAAATATGCGGAAAAAATTTAATTAATTTGAAAATTCGGAAAAAGTATACAAAAAAGAGAAAAAAACAGCTTTCACAATTCAATTCAATTCAAAAATTAAACAAAGCTAATTCAAAAGTAATCAAGCTTTAATTAAAACAAAAACAATTGGAATTAATATAAAATAACATTATACATTTGTCTTTACTTGTGCTGAATGATTGTAAATCGAACAAATCGATAGTATTATTATGTTTTATTATGTGAGACTGCTTTGACAGAAAGAGTTAACTTGTTGAAAGCCAAGGGGGCTATAACAGAAATAACACAATTAAAACGCGAAAAAAGTGTATTGGGTGCGATTCGACTGTTAACAAAATGCATGGTATACAAACGAAGACTACAAAGCTGATTACTTCTCATAAGTAGAATGTGCAGGCCTCTGAAAAAAGGGCCAACTTTGAGTAGAACGATTTTCGTAACGAATAATTGTTATACCGTTTTGCAATTTAGAAGGAGCAAGACCATAATAAATAGACTAGTTACTTTTGATGAACAATATTGTTTAGGCATGTGTGATTTAATTGTTTGAATATGATCTTTCCAATTCAAATTTTGGTCAATCAATACTTAATAGGACCACCGGTTGGAAATGTCGTTTTTGCAGACAACTTCATATCTATTACTCTGAGGTGAATTTCGACCATGACAGCTGTCACATCAGAAACTTCATGTCATTGTCTAATTATTTCAGTCTAGGTTATTGGTCAATAGTGAAAACACACAAGTTTTTGTAAAGCCGTAAAATGTCTACATTCGTGCCATCAAAACAGCATTTGCGGGAAGTTTTAATATGCTTCTTTCATACAAAGAAAAATGCAACCGAAGCGCATCAATTGCTTACCGAAGCTTACCCGGGCTATACTATAGACGTTAGAATGTGTCAGCGGTGGTTTAAGCGGTTCAAAGATGGTGATTTCGACACCGAAGAAAAAGAACGGCCCGGCCAGGGGAAAAAGTTTGAAGCCCATGAATTGGAGACATTGCTCGATCAAGATCCGTCACAAACGCAAGAAGAACTTTCAAAATCACTTGGCGTCGCTCAGCAAACCATTTCCGATCGTTTGAAAGCAATGGGAATGATCCGAAAGGGAGGACATTGGGCGCCGTATGAATTGAAGCCACGAGACGTCGAATGCCGATTTTGCATGTCCGAAATGTTGCTTGAACGCCACAAAAAGAAATCTTTTTTGCATCGAATCGTCACTGGTGATGAAAAATGGGTACATTACGATAATCCAAAATGTCGGGCAACGTATGGATACCCCGGACATGCCTCAACATCGACGGCCGTTCAGAATATTCATGGCCTGAAGGTTATGCTGTGCATTCTGGTTCCACCAGAAGGGTGTTGTGTATTATAAGCTGCTAAAACCGAATGAAACAACCACAGGCGAGGTCTACCGACTATAATTGATGCGTTTGAGCCGAGCACTGAAGGAAAAACGGCCGGAAACGGTCGCAAGACACGATAAAGTTATTTGGCAACATGACAATGCTGCAAATGTCGTCAAAACTTATCTTGAAACGCTCAAATGGGATGTCCTACCCCACCCGCCGTGTAGTCCAGACCTTGCGCCATCCGATTACTATCTCTTCCGATCGATGCAACATGGCCTGGCTGACCAGCACTTCCGTCATTTCGATGATGTCAAAAAATGGATCGATTCGTGGATTGCGGCCAAACCGGTCGAATTTTTCAGAACGGGTATCCATGAATTGCCAGAAACATTGAAAAGATGTGTGGCTAGCGATGTGCAATGCTTTGAATTGATTTGATAAAAAAACGACATTTTCAACCAGTAGTCCTATTATAGTGATGATTTCAGTCAACTTGAAAACATTTATTAAAACAAAGTAAACTACGAGAAAAATTCCATTATCCACAACTATATACAGAAAGACAAATTTTTTTACAATCAAAAGACTGAAAATAACAATCATTTAATGTATTCTTTGTCATTTGGAAGGACATCAGTTTAATCTTATCACTTATAATCAATTTATGTTTCACAAACAAAATTCTTAGCGATTCCAAGTCTTCCGATATCCTAGCAATGCATTCTTATTCAATATCAAACGGATATGTAAGGGCTCAGAAACGCAGAACAAAGAGCTGAAGAACTATTGGTCTATAATTTGACATATTGTTTTTAATACATTTTCTAAATAGTGGTATAGCTTCTGAGCTTTTCATGTGTCGAGGGAAACAACCATTTTGAACATTAATTTTAAACAAGTAACATAAAACAACATACTTGATCGCTGGTATGCGAATTTTTGTTTCTTAAAGACAATATTGCCATAAAAACTGCACTAGAAGAAAGTTGTTGAAAAACACAACTTTTCAACTGTGTATTTTCTGCGTATTTTTATAGTGTAATTATTTATAATCCTTTGGCATGTCCTTTGATAGTTTTTGGCCAATATCAATTAAGTACTCATTGAATTTATTGGAAATAGTTACTGAATCAGTAAAGCATTTAACATCCATTTCCGGGCTTTTCTTTTTCATTCTTCGAAAATTTCTTGCGAGTGCCATAAGGTTACTATCAATTTGCCTATTCGACTGGTAACTACGGGATCTGTGAACGAGATCAAAGACAATACCATAGTCCGAGAGAAGTTTGTCCCACGCATGTTTTAGTTTAGCGTTCGTCGGTCGTTGTCTGCCAATTGTAACCTTACTGGTAGGAACTAGCTCTGCGATAAGACGGACTTTCTGTCGCATTTAAATCAAAGTATTCCATTACTTGTCGTGTTCTTCACGTCTTTACTTTGCAAACAGTATTTTCCAAGTTTTTTTTTGAGCCAAAGCACCGTTCCTAATATTTTCAGCGTTAATTTTGAGCCCAGAATGGTGGACTTCCGACTTTCACCATGAGCAAAAAACAAAAGACTACGATTGACAACGTTATCCTGGGCTTTCTGAGGAATTATTTTTCGCGATCGGTAAATGTAATTGAGAACGAACTCATTTTGGTATTTTTTTTATCCTAACACAGCACCTCAAGCATTTTTGTATTTAGACGCACATGGCTGCTTGTCGGACTCGAGCAATGTTCCCACTATAAACCATGGTGCTAGAAAAGTCCTGTAGAGCTCCTGGGTGGAATAAATGTATGAACATACCTGAAAGAGATACACTAAATAATGAGAGGCTAAGTCCCAGCAAATACTGGTGGCTCGATTGGGTAGAATGTTCATAATTTGTAGGTAGTTGTAAGTTTAATGTTTAAGAATTATAAAAAAAAAATAAGACAAGTATTTTTTGCCACTTTTTTTATAACTTATTCAACAACCTTCTAAAAATATGTTAAATTTAAATTAAGTTATTAGCAGTTTATAAGTATTGTTATATAATACAAGTATTTTAAGTGCTTGTTAATTTATAGATTAATGCATTTTCTTAACTATCAATAAAAACATTTATTGGTAATCCGCTCAAAAATAAAATAAATAATAATAATAAATATTTAGGTACAGCAAAAAAGATGTGCCATTAAATAAGGTTCCAATTTTGCAAATCACGCTTTCAGGATAATTGTAACTATTGCAGCATTTTTGATTTCCTCCGTCCTGGAAAGCTGCAAGAGTGCTTCCTATATCCAGAAAAAAATAAGCCATCATCTCCTGCTGATTTTAGACCGATTAGCATTTTGTCCTGCCTGTCGAAGGTCCTCGAGAAAGTTATTGCAAGGCAAATAACAAAGCATCTAACGTTCAATAATTTGCTGTACGCTCAGCAATCCGGTTTCATAGCTAACCACAGCTGTTCCACAACAATGGTTAATTTACTCGAAGGAATAAGACAAGATTACGATAAGGGTTATGTTACGGTTCTCTGCTTGCTTGATTTCTCGAAGGCCTTCGACAAGGTTAACCATGAAATCTTATGCTGGAAACTTAAGAACAACTTCGGTCTCAGTGAGACGGCAGTTAAATTAATAAGCAGCTTTTTATCTGGTCGATCGCAAAGACTTTTTTCGGCTGAACGATTTTCATCCTTTAGGGAAGTACAACAAGGTGTACCCCAGGGCTCAATTCTAGGACCGATACTCTTTTGAATGTTCATAAATGACCTCCCTTCTGTTTGTAAATATTCTTCGGTGCATTTATATGCTGATGATGTCCAATTTCACTTAGCAAAGCCTTTCCGTAACTTAAATGAACTAGCTCTACTTATTAATGAGGACCTGAAAAATATTTATAACTGGTCAGTGTCAAATGGATTATTACTAAACCCGGCTAAAACGCAAGTTATTCCTATTTCTAAGAAAAAAAATAATTTAAATCTACTGCCTGATCTACATGACAATAAAAATAAAATCTCTGCTGTGGAAACCGTCACAAGCCTTGGCTATGTGATCAACCGTAGTCTATCTGGCTACAGTCATATCAACATAGTCATTGGTCATATATACGGGTGTCTTCGCAAATTGTGGATAAGCGCTAACTATACCCCACTGGAAACACGACGAAAACTGGTGATAGCCCTAGTCTTGCCTCTTATAACTTATGCTGATGTTGTTTACTGTATTCTTGACCCATTATCCCAACGCAAATTGCAAATAGCGTTCAATGATGCAGTCAGATACATATACGGCATCCGAAGATATGAACATATCTCAATGTACGCCAGAGGCTTACTTGGTTGCACTCTATTTGACTACATTAATGCCAGGAACTGTATATTTTTACACAAAATTATTTATAGTAAATGTCCGTCTTATCTGTATAGCAGACTTAGTTTCACTCACTCCTCAAGAACGCAAAATATTACACCTCTCCGATATAATTACCTTAATTCCTCATGTTTGTTTTTCATCCATTCTGTAAGACTTTGGAACTCTTTACCCTTAAATATAAAAATATTTCAAATTCATCCGATTTCAAAAGAGCAATCTTCCAACACTTCTCAAGCTAACATATCACCTCTTAATCCCAAGTATTTCCACTGCTTTTTCTTCTTCTCACTATTTTACTTAACTCTCTTTGATCCTGCCTCTCTAATCCTGCCTTTCCTATTAAGTTAGGAATTGTTCATTAATAATTGTAAGCTAGTTTTAGTTTTAAAATTTTTTGTTATTTTCTGAAGCCAATATGCTAAGTACTATAAAAGATAATAATCTTAATGTACAAACCTGTTAATTAAATAAATGAAATGAAATTTCTTTAACATCACTAAACTCATTTTATTCCTAAGTTTGCTTTTGACTAGGTTTACTTGACTAAAAAACCATTTCAACATCGCCATTGGAATGTGACAATCAAAGCAGTTTCAAGGCTGCTTCGCAAATGTTTGCAAAAGGTTTTTCTCTTACTGAATGCAATGGTAGGTTTCAGCGAAAAAGAAACAGATTTAATGAAGCACTAAAAATAAAATGAAAGCACTTAAATAACGCCGGAGCACTTAAATGACATTTTGGGCACTGAAACCATTTTTTAGCACTGAAATTAACGCTGAAAACACTAAATTGGCAACGCTATTCACAAATATCAAAACAGTCATCATTTGTATGGGTCATACCAACTTTCGACCGGGCTTAACATTTTTGGCCATCCAGTACGATTATATGCGATAAATTATAAAAAAAAAAATATAAAACCTTGTGAATAATAATAACACCCTACAGAACAGCTGACAGGTTAACTATAAAAGTGAAAATCACAAAATATTCTGTTAAATAATTCTTGGCAGACTTAAACACTTTTACCATTGACACTGGACACTATTCAAGTATTCACTCTCCATGAATTTTAACTCTTAAATCTTATCTTCATAACACTTTAGGCAAACTGACTAAAAAAAGAAACAAAACAACCTGACCACAATGGCCATGTCCTTTTGGGAAAACTGAAATCACAAACTGTACGCGTAACCTTACATGACAGCACCCTCAGTTCAGCCTTCGTATTTCACTATTTATTTCCTTTAAAATAAATCTTAAGGTGTAATAATACTTACGCACTAATTCAATGTTCTTTCGGATGTTCCAAGGAGATCCAGAAAAAAAAAACATAAATATCCACTTAGGCCGTTGTGACGTCTTCAATTTTAAAGTACAACCAAAAATTTTCAAAAACGCGAAACAAAATAAACAACTCACGACGATCCGCTAAACGAACATTATAATAAAAATCCGTCAGCACTTGCGTACAATTTTAGTTGATTTAAAATGGAACTTTTGAAATTTGAAAACAAATTGATTGCTGTTATCAACTTGATGATAAGACAAAACTATGTTCGTCGTTGATGGAGATTTCGAAAGCCTCATGTTAACTTGTGTCACTTAAAGGCTCATTAGACTGCTGGTACGAGTATAACTCGGTCAGCAGGTAATTAATTTCCAATCTATTTATTTTTGTTTTTTTTTTTTGAACAACAAAACACCGTTAAGCATAAATTCAAAATCAAATACACTTGTCCATAATTCGTTTAAGTCTTTATGAGTGTTATCCGAAACGCTAGCCCGCACGAGAATGGTATAATTTCTGAGCTACAAGGTTCCATTTGTGGGGACATCACCAATCGTTCAATTGAAATCAATTAAGCTTCTTTAACGAGACTTTTCTTCTCATTCCGAAACAATACAAAAAAAAAAAAAAAAACATATACTCCGGCCGGCGTGTGCGTCTGGAACGCTTCTAGCAGCGGCAACAAAATTTAAAATACTGATCGAGCTGCTCGACAAATGGTGGCTCCGAAGCAGCATGGAGGCCGCATATCACTAGTTCCATTTTTATTCGGTGGAAAAACTAAGGGGAAACAAAAAAAAATTAATTAACCATGCTTGTTCGTTTTTTTGTTTTTTTGGGGGGGTTAAGCAGTGGCTTATGTTTATGATAAGAATTTTGACTGTTATCATAAAGCATGTCGCATTTATTAAGCAACACGATATCAGCCAAGTACTTACCAACAGGGCCAACGGTTAGAGTGATCGTTTGCGATCATTGTGATTTTTGAACTTAAAAATTATGTTTTCCAGAATTTCTTTGGATATTAAATTTTCAATCAATTTCAAAGTTGTGTACCAGATTGATCTGGAAACAAATCCCTTGATGCGAGACATACGTATTATGCTGACAGATTAACAGACAGACACTTCAATCAGTCTAACCACTACTTTCATCACGTTAAATCTAGCTTTTTTTTTAAAAAAAGAAACATTTTTTTAATTTAAATTGATTTCGGTTTGTGTTTGAAGACGTTTTATTTAAATGAATTTTTAAACAAGACAAATGTGAATGATGGGCCTTTAGCTTGGTTGTTTAGTGCATTAACTGCAAGCACAAATGCATTGCTTAGTTTATTTTCTTTCGAAGGTCCTGTATCTAGAGGGCGCCACTCTGAAACTCCATTGGCCGCTCGTCCATCCGTCCGGCAGGCTGTATCTTCTAAACCGTAAAACGAAGATACTTTACGTTTACGTTTACGTTTCACTGAATATGAACTATTACAGCTGCTATAAGAATAAATATTAAATAATTGATTAAAAGTTTAAAATTAAGGGCCCTCATATAAAATACGTTTTTTTTATTTTGTTTTAAACTCAATTTTACGCCAGGATACTTCTTGGCTATAGGAATATGTTTATTTTTTTTGCAAAAACTTCTTGTTAAACTTTAAGACTCTTTATCCGAGAATTACTGTGGCATTGAACTTTTAAATTTTTGTTTGGTGCACTTTTTCAGCATGGGACAGTGGGACTCTAAATCAAAGTGATTTGAGTTCATAGTGTCGATAGAGTCGATAGCTTCTCTGGACGATTATTCATCCAGAATGTTAGACTAGTAAGTTGAAAGTATGACAATAGCCCCCGCGTCGATATCATTGAATTTTCCTTTCATAGAGCTTTAATGTTCATCGGTTGACTTAACTGAACTTAACTGAATTTTTACCCTGTACGGATTGAAGCCAGTCTGACAATGGGGACGCCCTTGGAATATGGCTTTGTTTTACCATGCTTGAAATTTTCAACGGTCTGAGTTGAATCTCACGCGTACTAGGCTCTCGTAGGTAGGTAGGTAATAGTGGTGGTTCAGTGACAACCTAATTAGCACTATGTGCCGTTTTAATATCACAGCTCTGTTACCTTATTTATGATGTTATTTTGGTGTATTTGATATATCTCTAAATTCAGCCCGAGGTATTTAAGAAGGACATTAGTTCCTTAATATCCTTAGCGGAAATCTCATTAATTGAGTTGAAGATGGGTCTACCAAGCGCACGTTGTCTGGCTCTAGCAAGAGCCGGACAGTCGCAAAAGAGGTGTGTTAGGGTCTCCCTCTCAGCTGTGTTTTTGCAGCTGCGACAATGTGAGTTGTGTGGGATACCTAGCTTAATGGCATGATCTCCAATCGGCCAGTGTCCTGTGCAGATCGCCACTAATCTAGCAATATCATGACGGGCTCGCCGAAGGAGATCTTTTGTTTTAGATTGTTTGTATTCCGGCCATATTTTCCTTGATGTTGCACAGTTCGTAAGTCTGACCCATCTTAGATTTGCTACTTCAAGGAAGTAGTTCAGCAAGCGAGCGCTGAAGGGCATATCCCTTTCTAGCAAGTTCAAGCAAGGCTCTCCTACAACTTCATATTGAGCATTCCATAGTGATTAAGGGATGATGCCCTTGAAAATATTTTCAACGGTCTTTTGAGGGATCAACATTGAAAATATGTAAGCGGAATTTTATTTGGGCCACGTGATTTGGAAAATACAAAAAACCAGAGAGCCGACATTTATATTTTTCATCTATCATATCTTTAAGTATTCTTATTTATTTTTATAATGCTGTTTGCCTATGTCTTAAGACTTCTCATACGTCCTGAATTAATTAACAAAATTCTTTTAAAAAATTTGCCGTTTTTAGTTCTCACTTTTTGTTGCTAATTCTTTCGCTTTTCATCAGCGTGCGATAAGCTTAAATCAACTATTCAAAATAACAGTTTAATTTCATTATTAACAAAATTATGTTTTTATTGTTTTAACCACTGTAAGCATTTTTATCTAGTCTTTAAGTAGCTATAATAAGTTAAAGAAAAGGAATTAAAAGTGTAACTGATCTGGTCTTTTTGAGCCTAATCTTGGAAATATTCATTTTATTTAATTCAGTTAATGCGACTTTTTTGAAAATAACGTTCATAGATTCTTCAGACCGCTCTTTCCTTCAAAAATAAGATCCAAAAAAATTCAAAAAATGCATAGAGAAATTTAAACGTGAACATAAAAGCGTAAGATTTGAAAACAGCCTTCATGGAGCCTTTGTAAACCCTCAAATATGAATCTTTATATTTGAATTGACATGCTATTATGCTATTACTATTTTTTTTTTAATTTTTGATAACGACAGCAGTAACGACACGTAGAAACACTTTACCTTGTTTTTCACACTCTTATCAAATTAATTTTAATTCGTCATAATTTTGACTCGAAATAAGCTAATGCAACCTCAAGTTCAAACCATGCTTATCTGGAAAGCTTGATTTGATAAGAGTTAATCACTTGCGTAGATGATCAGATCGTACTGAGAAAGTTCGAATATCAAAGCATTACGTCTTTCATTAGCAATTCAACTAACAGCACATTAGTCACGAAAGGTTTTAATCGCCCCAGGAGGTAGTATGACATCAATAATGCACCGCGTGGACCTTTTAAAAGTGGTGTTTTGGAAAAAGTTGGAGCGATCGTCAACGCTCGGCACAGTACAAAATGTTCGCTCAGCTTTGAAAACAAAGGCTAATTATATTACTTTTTCAAGATAATATGGGGTCTCGATTCACTTCTCACTTCAAAAACAGGAAAGCCGCTTCTTAACATAGGCGAAAAAAAAATATTGAAACAAAAATATAAACAGTAAAATCGCAGCCAGGGTGAGAATAAGGTGGATTCGAGTGTCCTCATGCGCCACAACCAGCAACTACTGTGGCCAACGATAGACGGAAAAAGATCAAATGATATCATTTATTCCAAGCTTGCCATGCAACTATACGCCAAGTAATTTGCTCAGCTCGATAAGCAAATGTTTTGAAAAAGGTTATCAAAAACAATTTGGTGGCTCATATTGATGCTAATAACATCATCCCGGCTGAGTAGTTTGTAGCACAATGGGCACTTGCATAAACTAGTTACCCTGAACTTTCCAAACTATGATATTTGATAAAAATTACTCAATCCATTCTAAGTGAAAGAACGTTAAAAGTGACTGTAAATAACTCGCTCCCGGACAATTGTAATGCGATCGCTGGTGTACCACAAGGAGCAGTTATGAGTCCCGTCCTTTATAATATATTGAAACATATTTAAATGATTGAAAAATCAAATTTTATGCATCAAAAATTTAGGATGGCCTTTTAAGACGGAAAAAGAAGGCTTGTCAAGCAACATATTAAAAATTAATGGTGTACAGATCGATTGGGGGTCAAAGACTTAATATCTGGGGGTACACCTAGACTCAGCTCAGCACTCTTACTTACTCTCTACATATAAGCGAAGTTATAAACAAAATCATTGTAACAATCAAAACGTTCATCAATCGTTAATCGAAAATGAGTGAGGAGAATAAATTCGTAATTTTTAAAATGATCTTCCAAGCCATTTTGTTCTCCAGTCTGGTGATACTGTGCTTACAGCCATATCCGCAAATTACAAGTTGCCCAAAATAAACTGCTCAAAATGATCCAAAATCTTTTCTGGCATTTCTCAACCAACGAGTTGCACAAGTTGACAAATATTGAAACTGTCCAAATTTGATTTCAAAAATTATTCGAAAACCAGTTGATATCAGATCTGGCTATTTAAATTATTTTTATAATAAATAACTTATAGTATATGTTTATTTATTTATATACATATACATTTATAAACACTGTCCTTATTTAATGGCTTATTTATTTATTTATTTATTTATAGAGTAAGCTTTAACATTTTATTTATTTACTTAACTCTTTATTAATTTGTTTATTTAATTATATTATCAGTCCACATTTGTGAAGTTGGTCTCATTGGGTTAATGCTACTTCCTCCTCTTCTCTCTTACCACTAGAATAATAACTCCTGAAGGTTTTTGCCGGTAGCTTTTCCTTCCATTCTTATTAATAATTAAAAATCTTAACTTTTATCGATGTAAGGCAGCGTTATACCAAATCAATGTGCAATAATTTATTAAATTCGACTATAAATTCACTGCCTCCACCAGCCTCAAGAAGATGTACTATAGATACATATTTTTGATCACAGTTTACCTGATCACCCTGACACGCCAATTTCAACTCAAGTGGAATACAATTATTTTTATGTTGACAGTAAATATTGACTCCTTACTATGTTAAATGAAATCCAAACATTTTTGTCAACATGACATTCGTAATAAGACGAGTCTATTACGAATGAACTAATATAAATCAATTTGATCTGATCATCCTGAGATTTGGTTTTGTCATAAGAACATTTAGCATTTGAGTCATAAACAAGATGTTCACAGACAGGCATGGATTTATTATATTACCATTGAATTCAATTATCAGATGTTAACTCTTCATAGAATACGGGTAAATAAATTCAAAATCCACTGCATTTCTTGAGAATTAATTCATTTATATTTGTATTTATATAATGCCTGTCAGTTCAAATGGCACATGCACGCAGACCAAATCAGAAGTGACCTGAAAAGGACTTAATTCCCATAAGTGTTCCAGAAAAAAATTTCCATCTCAAAATTAATGCAACATGTTTACTACGCTTCGGCTGAATCGAGGTTAAGACATGAGATTCTGGCTTGGGGCAACTCAGCAAAGACTCATTTAGATAAGCTACAAATAGAATTATCCGAATAGTTAACAAATATGGACGACATGATGAAAACAGCCTCAAATATCTTTCTGTTGAAAATATCTTCCGAATGGCTATGGTGTTAGAATGGCAAATACAACTATAGTATGCAGTTCCTTGTATTTTAAACGATCGAACAATTAAAGAAGAAAACTAATCAAACTAACTAAATTAACATCATAGCTTAGTTGCACAAATACATAAAAAGGACAATCATGAGAAGTATTGTTAACAAATAATTTCCAATTAGTTTAATTCATCTTAATTAGAATCTGTTTTCGAATTTGTGTAATCTTAAAATAATATTTAAATTTATCTTTTAGATTTTTCCTTCCTTATATTTCATTTGTAAATTGAAAAATCAATCATTTTAAGATAAATTAAAATTGAATTAAAGTAAAATATTATATTGATGTTAAAATCTCATGATAAACAATAATAAAATAAACAAGAACTTCCTGATGGGGAGATAAGAAAAAAGAAACTTCAAAAACATATTTCTTTCGGAGAACTTAAGCCACTGAGATGTGAAAAATTTGGAAAACACAATTTGCTGGGCCAGAGCGTTGAACACCGGTACCTAACCACCTGATAGCCTTACCTCAATTGCTTTCTTATCTGAAAGCAAGAGCGATTTTTAGGTATTCAGATTTAGTGTTTGATTCCTTAACTCGAGCTTACTGCGAATTTCAGGAGGAAAAGCGCAGCGTTAGCACTACTTCAGTCTGCCTCCACGGATCTATGACCTGATATGTACATAAAATTAAAACTGACCTCAGAACCAGGTCACCTACCAATTTTTGCATCCTTTTCCATAGCTTAAGGGAAAACCGACTTACTTTACCTGAAGTTCTTGGACCTGTGAAACGTGAATAATAATCGAATTTAATTGTTGTTCATGAGTTGTGGCATCTACAATAGACCGGGACCATATAACCATATCAACATCAATTTCTAATCAACAAATTGATACGAAATCTAAATCGCAGCAGAAACGAGATGGAAAAAGCGGCCTGTTTGTAAGTCGCAAGCAATCAATCCTTTCAAAGTACAAACTATTCAAGACCTTATAGTAACTAAGAATCATTCGCTCAAAAATGAAATGAAAAAAAAATATAAACAACAGTTTTTTTTTACTCAAAGCTTTGCTATATGCTGCCGGGATATAGCACAATGCACCAAATTCTTGTCTTCGAAGGTTGACAGCAAGGCACTTAAAAAAACACTCGATTTTCCAACTGCGATTCGGACTTCAATTAAAAGTTCCTCCCCCATCGAATTCCAATTTCACTGAAAATTAAATAATGTGTTCTATAATCCGAGCAAATTTAAATTTTTCGGATCCACTTTGAACACTTTCGAATTGTCAAAATTGGCTGTTGGTAAACAAGAACAATTTGAAACAGTTTTGGATTTTGCACTGTTTTTGGATTTATCTAGTTGCTTACTATGAATAGTATTTCGAAATTCACTTTTGGTAAAAATTTTTTGGAGCTGCCCAAAATAGTGTAAGTAGAAAAATAATTCAAATTATGTTTGTTTGCAGCCTTAAAAACAATTAAAGGGTGAGTAGAAGATTGTTTGTTAACAATTTGCGACAAGTTGATTCAGAGATAAAGGCAACAAATATTGATCTGCAGCACCAACTTGCAGCAACGCTCCGATTTTTGGTTGAAAGAAGCTAGCAAGGTCTAAGTTATTCGTTTTGAGAGTGATAGGCTTAAAAGGAGGTTTGTCTCCTGTGTTTGATTTATTTGATTTATCATTGAAAAATAAGTCAAAAAAATAATGCAAAATTACACTCAACAGCGATAACATGTTTATCAGTAAAATTTACTGAATTGATTAAAAACAAAAACTTTTCAAATATAAAATTTTAAAAAGTTTCTATTTAAAATGTTGGTTTTGTCCCAATTAACAATTAGGAGTTATAAGTAATTCAAAGGAATTGTAGAGTACCAAAAGGAATTCTAGAGTACCAAAGGAATTGAAGAGTACTTGGGGAATTGAAAAACCATTTACTTTTGGTATTCCAAAGGAATAACAAGCACATTTATGATTACTTGCACTGGTAATTGATTTCTTTAAGTATAAGAACCAATGAATTGTATTTGTACTTATAAAAACGAAAGTAAGGGGAATGGTAATTGCACTTGGATTTCAGTCCAAAAACATTTCATTATTTTACAGGTCTGTTCCTAAGTTTCACCTTATACACCTTAGCTCATTATGATCCTGTTCGATTTGATCTTCGAAATTCGAACATAAACTTCGAAAATGATTTGAAGATTCTGGGGGAAATAAATTCCGATGGAATGTCACGATAGTAGGAATAATTATATTCGGTAGAATTCATTTTCCCTCGGAATTGTCGATAGCCGTAATAACAGCCGAGAAATGAGAAATAACGTTGCATTTTCAATAAAATATATTTTTTTATGTTTCCCTTTTTTAAATCAAAGTGACAACAACAAGGCATTATGAAATTTTGGTTGACTTTTTTTTACCAAAATAAAGAATTGGCGAGGTACTGAGGTTTGTCTTTGTTCCTCATAATACAAAAAATGTGATCTAATAACAAAAACTTTCTAGTTTTTGAAGCAAGTTAACAAAAAAATATTTATTTAAGTAGCAAAAAGAGTATCGAAAATGATCCCTGATATTTCTATTTTCTTTTTCTGGCTAGCTTTCATCAGTGTTCATGATTTGCGAGCACTTTCGAGGCGCATAATAAAGAGCTCTCACCTTCGAACAGTAACGAAACCGCGCCATCAAAGGTTCAATGCTTTGCTTTTGAATGCACTGAGTTGAAAGTTGCTTCTTCGCTCTGAAGCTATCAGCCTGAGTTCAAATGGATATCCTGAATTTCCTAATCTAAGAATTGCATTTAGGATTCAGCCGTATGATAGCTAGAAACCGAATCACTGCTTTACATACTTATCATTTTTAAATTAACTTTTTTATGAATTAATCTTTAACGCTCAAATTATGTTCGAGAAGTAGTTGCGTCAAAATCACTTTTCAGTGAAACGTCAAAGCGTTGCGAAGTTAATAGCAGTTGTGTGAATGCGTTCCTCATAGATCTGTACTCGACAATGAGTCCATTTTACGTTTCAGTGGCTGCAGTCCCAAAGTGGAATGCAGAACATGGGGACCGGATTTCATTGCGAAAGCAAATTGAAACCGACGAAAATTTCAATCGTTCAACAGTACGCAGAATGCGTACATTCGAGACTCGAGAGACTCTGTAAAAATATTTTCTTTAAAATATCTTGGTTTTGTAAAATTATGTTTCTTTTTTTTTTTATTATTCCAATTACACATTCGTACATTTTGATGAACAATTGAATTTCAGTAATTTTATTTACAGCGTTTTTCTTTTTTTCATTTCATAAAAAAATTACTACAAGTTATGATTACATTTGTTTTTAAATAAATTATTTAGCGCTGAAATATGGAAGTTATAGAAGAAATATTGCTTTTTGTTTACTTGTTATATATCTCTTGGTAAAAGTAATTTATTTTTCACTGGGTATTGTTTTGATTAAATAAGGAAATTAAAAGGATAGTTCAATGGTATTAACGGTATTTAAAGTGTTGATGTTATAATCTTTTTTTTTTGTTTTTTGTTAACAATATAATAAAAGGATTAGTAAAACCATTTTGCTACCGTTTTTGTGTTAAAAAAATAAGAAAGAAAACCAATTAAAGACATAAAATTACTTCGGGTAATGAAATAAATATTAATTAAAAAGAGGGGAGGGCATTTATCGAAAGCGAACTTAAATAAGCTGGTGCACCAAGTATCTTCATCGCACATTCACCTTCGCCAACTATACCCTACACTACATGAGCTTATCGCCATTTTTCACCATTCGAACGGGTTAACGTATTTAAAAAAAATATATATATAATATAATTCAACATAAATATTAATAAAAAAAAGTAACGAATTCTTTCCCTTCTTTGAAGACTGTTAAAGTGATCGAGCGAGCTAGAGTGAGCAATCGAGACGATGGCAAAGACTTTCATCCAGCAAAACGTAACACTCCATTCGACGAATTTGCTTATCCTTCGTCGTGGATTCTTTTGTGATTCACTGAACTACCACCGTTGGTGCGTTGGTTTCGGTGTCATCAGCAATGTTGGATGCTTTTAGCTGATATTGCAACTCAGCAAGCATATTTGTCTCCTGATAGAAAAGTCTGACCAGCCAAGGATCTGTGGACTTTCGCAGTACTTCAACTTGGAATGTTTCACTGAAACGTGAATCGATGAGTTCACTGAAACGGAAACTCACTTCATTGGACCAGAAATCCACACCAGCGGGATTTTCCAATGCACAATGTTTTCCCATGGGCTCAATGTTGCGCATTTCGTCGGGAATCTTACGGATTTGATCCGTAACGGCTCTGTTTCCAAAATCGAGGTAAATAACCTCACAGTCTTTATCTTCAATGGACAATATTTTCGCCCTATAATAAGCCTCGTCCTCGGGGAACTGAGCAACGCATATCGTTCCGACTTGTCGCTCTGCGACTTCCAACAACTCATAATTTTCTGCCTCAAGCAGACTTTCCGTAATCTTCTCAACTTGGGGTCCATCGTCGGTGAATTGAATATAGAAATCATTTGGCGAGTTCACTTCAATCACGGTGCATTTTCTAAAGTTGACTGTTGGCACTGTTTCGGGCTCAGTCTTGCCGTTTTCGATTAAGTTTTTAAGTTCGTCCGCAATGTTGTTATCCCTGATGAGCAGATTCACAGACAAAATTTCATCATCTCCTTCGCCAGCTGTGTCCACTGCTTCAATTTGGAAAACTTCTCCGAAATATGATTCCAAAACTGATGCAAACCGTTCTTTGAGGATATTTTCATCGCCTTCGGGCATTTCATTAAGCCGGCACTTCCTTGCAATGCACGGCAGATCTTTGAGTTCCTCGGGGATCGCCCTCAAATCGTTCGCAACCACTGTGTTTCCGAAATCAATTAGAAAAACTTCATATTCTTTGTCGGAAAGTTTCTTCACCACTTTACCACGATTGTAAATCTCATCTTCTTTAGAAAATACAGCACACAGTTCGCGTTCCTGAGGGTTTTCCAATTTCGGCATGTCACAAGCCTTCTCCAATGCCTGAGATATCCCCTCGAGTTCGCCTCTCTCGAATTTAAGCTGAATGTAGAACTCACTTGGCGATATAACATGACTGACTAGAGCATCCTTAATAGACGATTCTTCTTCTACGCTCGCATCGATACCCAGCAATCGATTGAGCTTCTCACAGAGATTCTCATTATTTCCATATAACTTGACCACAGCTGGGTCAGACTCTTCATCCACTATGTCGATCTTAACGATTCCACCGCATTCGTCAACTAGCACGTTGAAAACTTCGACTGCAGCTGGGATAGTCGAGAATTTCGCACCGTTTTCCAATGTGCAATGCTTGGAAAACTCCTTAATGCACCGCAAATCATCCGGTAGTGTGCGGAGGTCATGCGTAAGCGATTCATTTCCAAAGTCAACGAAAATTACGCGCCAGCCTTTGTCGCCGCAATTCTCCAAGATCTTCGATCGGTATAGAGCTCCATCATCCGCAAATACCGCGGCACAGAGCATTCCAACTTCTGGATTCTCTAAACTACTCATGCCAATCTCGTTGAGTGTTGTAGTCATGTCGTCCAATTTATGACCGTCCGAGTTGTATTGGATGTAGAAATCACATGGCGAATTGGCGTGGCTTATAATCGCGTCACGAACTCCGTTTCGGTAGCTTTCTGTCATCGAAACTTGCATTGTCGTATAGAAACTGGTGTTCATCTCATTATCCATGTTTGGTTTGCGTTCACAAAGGGGCTCCAAGTCCTCAATGATATTTCTGCCATCGACAGACAAGTGCACAACCGCGTGATCACTGGGTTCCTTCAATTCCACAACAAATACTGTTTCACCCAACGCTGAGATATCAGAGAACTTCTCCTCCGCAGCATCTGACCAGCAAAGCACGTCCTCTGGAAGCTGCAATGCGCATTTCTTCGACAGGAATGGCAAGTCGGCAATTTCTTGCGAAATTTCTTTTACCTTCGGACTGATCGCTGTGTTTCCATAGTCAATGAACAACACTTCGAAGCCATTGTCTCGTTTTGCCATCAACTTGGCACGGTACCAGTTTTCATCATCCGGAAAGAGTGCGGCACAGATCAGGCCTTGGGTAAAGCTTTCAATCACTGGGAGCTTTTCATTGTCAGCCAGATATGACTCGATCAATTCCAAGCCTTTCGCATCCTGCTCCATTTGGATATAGAAGTCTGATAAATTGTTCACGTGACTAACGAAACAGGTTTCTCCAGATCGAACCATTTCAAGCGGATTAGCATACCCATCGGCAATGAGTTTTTCAGCTACGTCGATTCCATCGATGAACATACGAATGAAGTTCTTCACGGGTCCCCTTGTGATGTACTCAAAGTGGATGGTCTTGTTGTAAGAAACATTGAAGAATGAATTGGCAGCGTCAACCCAATCTGCAGTTCCCCTTGGTTTGATTGGGAGCGCACAGGGAATGCACAGAGCCTCGATATCTGGGAAGACACTCATCTCCTTGATGTCCATGGTGTCGGTTAGAGCGTCAGTGTTACCGTAATCAATAAACTGCACAACCATGAGTTCACTGTCCATTATCGTTGCCCGGTACCACTGATGGTCTACAGAGTAGAGCGAAATACAGTTGGCACCCTTCAACACCCTCATCAGAGGTGGCAAGGAGCTCGCTACTATTTGGAGGTTCTCCTGTAGCTGATGTAACTCATCCAGTTTGGTGCTGTGATGAATAAAGAACCTTCCTGGATTATCACAATGGCTTAGCATACCAGTTTCCATGTTCTTGTACGGATCCTCTGGAGGCTCGGGCACAACTTCTTCCACTACCGCAGGCGTTGTCTCCTGAATCACCTCCTTTTCTGCCTTCTTTTGTTTCTTTGGAGAAGAAACCACCTTGCCACTCGCTTTGGGTAAATGGATATTCTTTACCAATGTTTCATATATCTTCACCCTCTCCGACAAACTCGAATCGGAACTGCCAACCAAAGTGACGTCCTCATCAGCCTCCAAAGTCAAATTGCCACTCGCTTTGGGTAAATGGATATTCTTTACCAATGTTTCATATATCTTCATCCTCTCCGACAAACTCGAATCGGAACTGCCAACCAAAGTGACGTCCTCATCAGCCTCCAAAGTCAAATTGCCACTCGCTTTGGGTAAATGGATATTCTTTACCAATGTTTCATATATCTTCATCCTCTCCGACAAACTCGAATCGGAACTGCCAACCAAAGTGACGTCCTCATCAGCCTCCAAAGTCAAATTGCCACTCGCTTTGGGTAAATGGATATTCTTTACCAATGTTTCATATATCTTCATCCTCTCCGACAAACTCGAATCGGAACTGCCAACCAAAGTGACGTCCTCATCAGCCTCCAAAGTCAAATCGACCGTTTCGATGTGCTCAAACAGCTTAGGCGGCTCCTTGTCGATCAAATTCCGCATGTAATTCATATCCTTGCCCCGAATTAGACCCTTCTCCTTCAGTATATTAACAATGCTCTGATCTTTTGAACACAAATCTCCAATCAGATGATTGCCGCGCATCTCGATCACTTTCACAGTCAGCTCGTAGTCTGTCGTCAGTGTTCGGATTTCCTCTATCACAGCCTCTTGATTGTTTTCATTCGAACTCTTAATGGGAAGATTCACCTCGATGGCAAAGGCGCTGGGTCCATCTGTGTAGAATTGCGGTTCGAGTCGTTTGAATTTCGTTTTCGTTGAGTTGTCGATTTTTTCGGTATTACCATAGTCCACGTAGAAGACTTTAATGATATCGGCTGATTTTTTCGATAAAATCCGGGCACGATACCAATTACCATCCGCTGATTTAACTGCGCACACAGAATCAACTTCGAATTTTTTAAGGATGCTACCTGCAGACAGTTTTAATTTAATAAAGTAAATCAAACCAGGAACATTTTTTCTTACCTTTTTTGTCGTAGTAACAGAATAAATCGTCAAGAAGTTGAGCGACTTGGGGTTCTGTCGATGTGAGGTGGCCGTAGAGTCGGTGTACAGAACTAACGTATACGACACGTATATTAAATTTGTCGCATATTAAGGGATATGGGCAAATGTAATTGGTCGATAGGTCATCACGGAGTAATGGAAGCAACGGTCGAACCATTAACCTAAAATTGTTCAAATTATTATTTATGTTTTAGAATGTTTTTAAAAGTTCTTTTTTTAAATAAAGAAATTTAAGGCTCATTTTAAATTGGTAGTCTTAAGTATTTTCGCCTTTAAGCGTCTCTAAATTTTTAAAGATACCCGTTTTGTAAGTGTGCATATTAGTTTCAAGGCACACCGTATTTTTTATTTGAGCTGTCCAAAAAATGATGCGACTTGACGATCAATTTTGTGAAACTCAAGGCAAACTTTTCCCATGATAAAGACGGCCTTTGTGTAATGATTTCCTGGCCAATTAATGGAACAGTTAGTCGACCGGTGTCACAAGAATTTTTTCTTTAGGACTACGGAAAGAACAGCGAGTTAGCAAGTGTTGGAAGGTCATCAACGAAATGAGTTCGAACCGTCGTTTGAGATTTCATTTAACGGCTCAGATAATAAAAATTCTCAAAATGCATTGTGCATGAGAACACTCTAGTAATGGTGTAAACATTGCTTCAGCCGTCGTAAGGCTCTCCTAGGCATCTTTATTTCGCTCCTGGTAGTACGTATATAATTTGGGGACAGTTGAAAATTCAAAAACAACTTGTTCAGGGCTCTAAGGAAAATTCAGCATAAAAACTGCCGAGCATCCTTCAGTACTTAAAAATCCAGCTGGAAGCTTGAACCAGCTTGGATTCAAAGGGTTGGAAAAATTACAGAATTAAAAAAAGGCGTTTGCTCAGGAAAAAGTAAAATGGAAATCAACAAAAAACGTTTTAAGACGAAAAGAAGATGTCTCGTTTCCGAGCCCCCGGGCGACTGATTCCAAAAAAGGAGACGACAGAGTTGAAACTCGAGCAGGTTACAACATCAAAAATTGGAGGGGCTGCAAGCCAGGCTCCAGAAGACTCTAAGTGATGCTCTGAATCAGCAGCTTAATACAGACCGAATCCTACCTCTTCACTTCAATACAGCGGGAATTCAAAATAAACCATGTGTTATGAAGACGAATTGTTGACAGCATCGATGATTCGGAGAACTGGGATGGAGTCACCATAGAAGTCACGCCAAGGACTGATATTTGAAGGGCATTCAGGTATTCCAACGCTTCCAGAGAGAATGAAACTGGAACAAATCGATTCTAAAAACGCGACACTTTTGCCACCTCATAAGAAGCCCACAAAATCAGGTTATAGGACTACCGGTTGAATATGTCGTTATTGCAGACAACTTCATATCTATTACTCTGAGGTGAATTTTGACCATGACAGCTGTCACATCAGAAACTTCATGTCATTGTCTAATTATTTCAGTCTAGGTTATTGGTCATTAGTGAAAACACACAAGTTTTTGTAAGGCCGTAAAATGTCTACATTCGTGCCATCAAAACAACATTTGCGGAAAGTTTTAATATGCTTCTTTCATTGAAAGAAAAAAGCAACCGAAGCGCATCAATTGCTTACCGAAGCTTACCCGGGCTATACTGTAGACGTTAGAATGTGTCAGCGGTGGTTTAAGCGGTTCAAAGATGGTGATCTCGACACCGAAGACAAAGAACGACCCAGCCAGGTAAAAAGTTTGAAAACCATGAATTGGAGGCATTGCTCGATCAAGATTCGTCACAAACGCCAGAAGAACTTGCAAAATCACTTGGCGTCGCTCAGCAAACCATTTCCGATCGTTTGAAAGCAATCGGAATGATCGGAAAGGTAGGACATTGGGTGCCGTATGAATTGAAGCCACGAGACGTCGAACGCCGATTTTGCATGTCCGAAATGCTGCTTGAACGCCACAAAAAGAAGTCTTTTTTGCATCGAATCCTCACTGGTGATGAAAAATGGGTACATTACGATAATGCAAAACGTCGGGCAACGTATGGATACCCCGGACATGCCTCAACATCGACGGCCGTTCAGAATATTCATGGCCTGAAGATAATGCTGTGCATTTGGTGGGACCAGAAGGGTGTTGTGTTTTATGAGCTGCTAAAACCGAATGAAACAATCACAGGCGAGGTCTTCCGACGACAATTGATGCGTTTGAGCCGAGCACTGAAGGAAAAATGGTCGGAAACAGTCGCAAGACATTTTGCAACATGACAATGCTCGGCCACATGTTGCAAATGTCGTCAAAACATCAAATGGGATGTCCTACCCCACCCCGCGTATAGTCCAGACCTTGGATTGCGGCCAAACCGATCGAATTTTTCAGAACGGGTATCCATGAATGCCAGAAAAATGGGAAAAATGTGTGGCTAGCGATGGGCAATACTTTGAATATTGAATTTATATTTTTTTTTTCTCAATAAAGCATTGATTTTTGAAAAAAAAAAAAAAAAAAAGACATTTTTAACCGGTAGTCCTATTACATGAAGTGATTACGATTCCAGTGATAAAATCTCTGATCCTATTCTTCGCTTCTCTACTACAATTCGAGTATCATTTCATTTGAAACATCAACTTACACTTTGTCATCGGTCACATGGGATATGTTGAGCACGCAAGATCTTTCATTGTAGTATTCCTTGAATTTTTTCGCCATGTCCGAGTTGGTTTTCACGTATCTAATATCATCGTAGGAACACAAAAGTTTAACATCACAGCTTTCGATTTGAATTTTAAAATTGAGCATATCGGTAATGGAAGTAATCTTGGCACGAATTTGCTGCCCGGACAAAAGTTCCAAACGCGTATCTGTAAACAAAAAACAAAAACATTTTTAAATTATGCACAAATCGACAACTTATTTCCGAAAATAACTTACATAAGCTTACTTCAGAGAGCATACCATCTCGAATGAGCGCACTCTTCAAGGAAGCACCATTCACATTCACATTTACATAATACAAATCATCTTCACAATCTAAGAACTCGCATAGAAGTCCAGCTCCCACCGGTAAGTACTTGTCCATGCATTCAATTATATGTGAGTTTTCATAGTTGGACACGATGCCGTCGAAACAGCATGCATATGCCATTTGAGGAAAATCTTGGAAACGTTTTTCCACTTGCCAAATATCCTGATCACCAACAGTCGACTGATTGCCAAAGTCAACAAAGAGCACCTTGTATTTGCGTAGCATTTGATTGCAGGCAATCACACGAGCACGGTAGAGAATGTTGTCCTTGCGATAGCGAGCAATCACATTGGAACCAATTTTCAAAGTCAACGGCCTGATGGGTTTGTTGCGATAGAAGGATTGAATTCGTCGCATGAGTTTTTCGAATTCCTGATTTCTAGATTTAAGATGGGTATAGAACTGGTGTGGAGAAATCCACCAACAGATCATGACTTCTTCACGAGCCGGAACATCAATGGGAAGTTTGTTGAAATCCTTATCCAATGGAGTGTATTCCTCGATAACTGTTATCTCAATGGGATAATTTTCCTCCGAGTCACGCTGCGAAGATGTGGAAGCGGCCACTTGTTGCCTTTTGGATTGACTATATCCCTCAGCCGGATATTGTGGTCGATCTTTGAACTTTTGTTGAATCTGTTTTGGTTGACGTCTGAAATGGAATGGAAAAGATTTCATTAAAAAGAAAAAAAAAATAATAACGTAGACACGTTTTGTGTTGATTTACTCTAGTTTGAGCATAATTAGATTCTCAACATCGGTTTGCGACAATTGTAAAACAGATCCATCGGTGATTCTTTCCATGAGCTGCTCCTAACTTTTGCTGCGGAGCACAAGACAAAATTGTAACGAAGCTTGATCATATAAGAAATCCTTTGACTGACTAAATTATTAGTGTTTTGATTAAAGGGATGTCCTGCCAACTGACTCAAATGTCAAAATAAATCAATATAAAGACAGAAGCGGAAACGAGGAAGGTTCAAACGAACTGGATGATTTGAAAAAAAAAAATACTTTCCTTTGATTGACCTCATCTCTTAAATGATTCAAGCGTCAAATAATCAATGTCTAAACTTTCAAAGGAGAAGAACACGAGAAACAATGGATCAAGTGCCTTTTTTTCTGTGTGCCAAGGACCATAGCACCCCCAAACCGCTGTATCTTTACTGGACCGCCTGTGGTGTTCTTCCATTCAAAAAACTCATTTTGCAGACAAACGTGTGTGGAAATATCGTGATCTAGAACGAATGTCGCAAATGGGGCTAGAGCCTTGTTGGAAAATAAACCTTTGGTTATAGAGTCTGTTGTTTCTGAAACTGATTGATTCGAAATTTGAAGTGCCTTACGCCGAGACATCTCAAGTGCTTATGGACTGGAATACAGAGGATGAAATAGCGTTTCCAAATATTTAAACATAAGTTACCAAAGTCCCTAACATCACATGGTCCTAATCTCTTGATAGAATTGTCGACCCACAAACATGTTAAGAAACTTTTGGACTAGACTTTCCTAATAATATTGAAAGTGCCTTCGATGTTTTTTTCTTTTTCTTTTTTTCTTTGTTTATCGAAGAACCAATTCAGAGGAAAACATTCGAAACAGACTACAATGGAAGAAATAAAATCGTTCCTTGGAATGAATATTCTTATAGTAATAAAAAATAGGTCCGAATAAAAGAACTAATGTTCTTCTCGACAAGACACCAGTTTATCAGTTCTTTCATGTCTCGTAACCGCTTAAGTTGGCTTCTTGGTCATATTAACATGAACGATTCTTCGGTTGAACCAAAAATACCTGATCCAAAGTACGATAAAATGTTCAAATTACGACTAATGCTAGACAAACTACCGAAAACGTTTATAGACTGCTACAAACCTTCTTAGCAATCGATGAATCAACGATAAAGCTAAAAAAATAGCACATCGAATCGGCAAGTGGTACAGGAAATCCGTTTAAGAGGACGATTGCGAACATTTGCATTTGCCAGTATTGAGTTTCAAAGGGTTCCAAGTTAAGAACCGGCTCAAGTCGTTAACAAGGTTGAGAGATCGTCTCATCATTTGCGTAAATGGACAAGTTGGAGTTTTTAATGATGCACGTCATCAATAGTTATAGGTCTTAAGTTGCCTTCTTAAGGAACTGCTGAGCTAGGGACAAAAGAGAGAAGAAACTAGGGATCTAAAGAGGACTTGAAGTAGCGAAACGTCTCTCGGTTGCAGAACAATCAGTATATTGCCGGAAGAATTGTCAATCTCTCTTATAATTGGATTGAGAAAAATGTCGAATGGTACTTTCCAGGTTTGAAGCCATGACCTCGGAGCCACGAATAGGCACGATAAAACTGAAACCACGTCTACCATTTGCGAAATTTACAAGCGCATTATTGAACTAAATACTGACCTGAGCATTAAAAAAGGATATGAAAAAACAAAACCTTCTCATAAGAGCATTGATATTGAATTGTTATATACTTACTTGTTATCGACGTTCTCCTGTTGCAGTTTGGAATTTATGAACCTTGGTGGAACAGTCTTGTTCTTGTTGAACGGTTTTTTGTTTTCGTCATAGCTGGATCGCTTGTCACTCGAGCTGGTACTCTTATTTAATCGATCTGTCCGCTGATCCCCTCGATTCATCCTTAATTGAGTTTGTTGCTGTGGATATCTTCTGGTCTTGTGTTCGCTTGAACTCGACCTGGAATCCCTATTTTCCAGCGAACTTGAGCTATTCTTGTCCCATTCAACGGACACATTACTATTCTGCGAACTACGATTAACACTTCTTTCGTCGGCGCTCTGTACCGAAGTTGAGTTAAAGTAATTGCCCGATTTTCTCGCTTCCAAATTGGAATGCTGCTGGTTCTGTTGCAGAGGCATAATTTGCTGCGTGTGCTGCGTTTTTTGTATTGGTTGCTGAAGTTGCTGCTGTGGCAATTGTTGCTGAACCTGCTGCATTTGTTGCAACTGCTGCAACGGCTTATCATAACCGTTTGTTGGTCCACCATGAAATTCTTCCTTTTCCATTGTGATATACTGATCAAACGGCATACTGAGCTTGTAAAGCTTCTTCATCACATTCAAGTCCTTGGTACAGAGATTGACTAGATACGACCCATTCGGCTGAGTACGAAAAACTTTTACAGTGAACGTACGGCGACTGCGATTTGATTCTTCCGCCAGCATCTCAAATTGTGTTGTAGCTAAATCTTTGGTCAGCTCATTATTTTCAAATCCCTTGAGGCAACACTGAATAGCCTGGCGGGGCAGCTTCAGATGCTTCTCGGATACGATGCTCAAGAGATTCTTAGTGACCTTCTGCTCGTAACCAAAATCTACATGGCGAACAACAATATTCATACCGTCGGCGCGCATTACTTCTGCTCGGTACCATTCTTTGTCATACTTAACCATACAGGGTGTGCCAATACTGAGGTGATTGGGCACAACTTGCTTCTTGTTGTAATACACAAACATGTCGTCCATCATTTGCTCGAACTCAATGATGCTGCCAATTTTCTGGACGTAAAAATGTTTCGGCGAATCTATGTATCGTATCTCGACTTCGTCATTAGTGGCGAGACTCTCAGCTTTGGGAAACACCAATCTACAGCGCTGGATTTGCTTCAAGGTCTCGAAGACATTTTTATCGCTCACTCTCAGTTCACAGTACTGGACGAGTGGCGGACCCTCCAGAGGCATCACTCTCAAGCTGCAGTTCTTAAAAAGCACCATCTCCTTGAAGGCCTTTTTAAGGCTTTCATCGATGGGTTCGAGGTCCTTGTAACCCGACAAGGTAAATCGAATGGCAAACGCTTTGTGCGCCAAGTACTCCTCAGGGATTTCATATAAATCGCGGAACTGGACGATCTCCGCATTGCCATAATCAATGTAGGCCACTTTGCAAGCTGTCGGTTGAACTCCTGTGATAAGGGCTCTGTACAACTGCCCATCTTCAGAGTACCTGGCAATACAAGCTGTGCCGAGTGTCGGCTTATCAGTGAATGGCTTCAGCTGCACCATTTCTATTTTGTTCATCATTTCGGTGAGCTTGTTCTGTTCGGTCATCAGTTGCACTGAAAACAAGCAGGGGCCGTTCTCCACAAAGCTGCAGCACACATCGTAAGTACTGCCCACAATTAGAGTGTTTGATTTGAATGATGCCGGTCCGCGTTTCACCGGCGAACGCTGTGATTCCAATGGAGCTGGAGGAACGGGTCGAATATACCGAGGTGTGAACACTTTCTGTACAGTTTGTAATTGTTGCTGCTGCTGATGTCCCGTGTAGGGTATAAGAGTATTCTGATGCTGAAACCCTGCATCGGACAAAGTTTACAGTCAATGATTCTGTGAAGGTTTTGTTGAACTTACCTTGCACCATGCTGTGGAGGTTTCCAAACGAATTCGGATACCTTGAGTTGGTCTTAAAAATAAAATAAGTCAATTTATCGAATACCAAATTGCCTTCATTTGAATACCCACCATAGTCGTCGGATGAAGCTGCCGGGCCGGCAAGGGAGCTTTCACCATTGCTGTCTCTCGCGTGGCATACATTGCCATGTTATTGTTGTTATTGTTGCATATCACAAGTGTATTTGTCGGCAGCAATGGCACATTATACTGAGTCTTACTCATCAACCTGAGGAAGTTGTCGCGCAGAATCTCATTCTGAACGGGCGCACCAATTTGCTTCTGTAAAATGAGGTACTCGGCAAAATTGAATTCTCTCCATTTCATTTGAATGAATTTGAATTGATTCAACTGCAAGAAGAGGCATGTCCATAATTCATGGGAATGTTATGGAACCTGTTAAGAACTTACCTCCATATCAATGGATATCTCGAGCGTTTGGTTTACTATCAACCTGGAGATTTCTTGCAGATCTTCCTTGCTCCAATCTGATAGAATGCCCAGCATAATGAAAGTCGAGCACAATGGAGGAATTTGTTCCAATGCATCTGGAAATTGAGGAATGCATACCTAAAAACAAGAAATACAATAAACTATTTAATCAGTCTCATAATTATTGGGAGGTGCGCATATGAACCTCGTTACTTTTCCGCTTAAAAAATGTATAAAGAGAAAGTGTATTAGCGCTGAGGGTGTTGACGGTTCGCATGCCTCTTGAATGCAAACGTTCCAATTATTCACGATCAAAGCAAATGTGCATTTTTTTGTGTCAATAATAAATCACGAAGTCACACACCTCATTCCACGAGGAAGACGGTGGATGGGCTTGGTCTGAAATATCTTCAACAATACAATTGCAAAGTCAAATATTCCGTGTTAGATCATATCCAACGTACTGTGTGAACGTTTGAATCTTTTCTGCAACACACTTATCGGCTCTTCATTGACTTCAAAGCGACATCTGATAGCATTCATTCAAAACTGCTAACTCGGAAGACGAAATGTATGCTCTACAAAACTTTGATCTTGCCAGCTCTGCTTTATGGAGCCGAGTACTGGACGATAAGCAGGAAGGCAGGTCTGATTTTGAACAATTCGTCGAATATTTGGTCCCGTTTGGGAAGAGGGCGCTTGATCTAGATAACTGGAAGCAGCGTGCCCCGGATCAACAATAGTGAAAGGCTGCCGTGTCTCAGGAAGAGATTCTGCACGGGAGCCCAGTAAGTTAGTACATAAAATGTTCCTATTTTTGAAACGGTTTGCTGATGAAAATACCAACGACACCAAAAGAGAATTATCAAGAATCGGAGCAAGTCTGCAGTCGAGCTGTTCGAAAAGTTAAGCATTAAGGAGGCAATATCATCTAAGGAAATAAGGGTTGTGAGTTCAGAAAGAAAGGTACTATGGAAAATAAGGAAGACGTCGAAAGCTTATACTATACGAGGCGATTGAGCGTAGTCAAAAAGTCAAGAAAAACCCAAAGAACCATGTAAGTTTATTAATCGCAGAGATATCCAACATAATAAATAAATCAATCTCTGGCGTAAGAAGGAACGAGATTGTATCCGCCGTCGTCGAAACTAATATCTCTGACCACTATTCTTTGTTTTGTGGTGTAAACCTGAAAATAAGTGCGGCACAGGTAATATGGTAAGGGATACTCTGGTAAATGTAAATGTGAGGAGCATTAACTGGAACGAAATATATCAAAAGAAAGACGTTAATGAATTCTACGAAGAGCTTCTACGCATATTTGAGGAAACTTATAAAAAATCAATATTTTAGCCAAAAAACAAAAACAGAAACGGTGAGAGTCCTTGGATAAATGCTGAAATTAGAAATATGTGCAAACAGAGGGATACATTATACAAACGATGGAAAAGTAATAAGGCATGTGTAGGATATGAAACTGAGTATAAAAGTTTTCGCAACTATGTTAACAAGCAACTCCAAAAGTCAAAATCTGAGTTCTATCGCAGCAATTTTTTCTCGAGTTTCGAAAAAACCCAAAAAATACCTGGAACATAATAAATAGAATTCTAGGAAGAAAGATGAACAATTTGGATGAAGTAATATGCAAGAATTTCGAAGCTAATAGAGGACTTAAAGTAAAAATATCACATAGCTTCAGTCACCAAGAAGAATCAGAATACGGAGTACCTCAAGGATCAATTTTAGCGCCGTTATTATTCATTATATATGTAAACGACCTATTGACAGTTTTGCAAAAAAGCGTTGGATTTGCGTACGCGGACGATACTGCAATTGTCGTCAGCCACAAAGATTTGACAACAGTAGTAAGTACTTTGCCAACGGAGTTTGACCTAATAGTCCGCTGGTGCCATGATTACGGATTGATCATAAACTCAAAAAAACAAAGCTAATGCACCCAAAAGAAACTCTCGATCCGAATGATAATTGCACAGACATTATAGAAAACGTAGGAAGCTATAAATACCTAGGAGTGGAAGTGGACTGTTTTTTCAAATGTGATCTACAAATAGCGCAACTATGCAAACGACTAAGGAAAGCTGTCTATGCCTTACATCATCTCAGTAACCTTACTACCTTTAGTGTCTTAAAACAAGTCTACTTTTCCTTGGTAGAATCTATCTTAAGATATGGCATACTTGCTTGGGGCAATACAACTCATAGCTATTTGATGGATGTTCAAAAATTACAAAATCAGATTCTGAAGATTTTAATATAGGCGAAATTTGGATCAAACTGGAAACAAAAAACGGAATCAATGTACTCAGAACTCAATCTTTTAAATATTAAACATCTTTTCGAATACGTTATTATTGAAGAATACTTCTACGACCAGAAATATAAACGACCTATCGAACATGAAGTAAACACAAGACGTAGAGCCCAAGGTTTTCTGCAAACCCCGAGATTCAAAAACTCCTATGGCAGGCAACAACTATCTGTCATAATACCTGACGTTTTCAATAATCTTCCAAGGGAATTGCACAATATTTCTTCAGAGGGCCTAAGAAGAAAGCGTATAAAAGAATATCTCACATGAAAATAGTTGACTTGTATTAAAATATCTACAAAAACACTTAACTTAAAAAAAAAAATATAAAAAAAAAATAAATAAAAAAATTAGAACTCAAAAGAAAAATGTGTATCTCCAAATATATTATATTTAGTTTTTATAAGTTTTAACAGCTTCCAAGAAAAAACTGTAAAATGTAATATCGATAAGAAACAACCTTCTGCAGAAAAGCCTATTTAAAAGGCTTCGCAGATTCTTTTGTAAATACTTTTATAACATGTTGTTGAATATATAACCATGAGGCGGGTTTTAAGATCACATGGTTTTAACTGGCGACTTGCGCGTCGCAAACCGTTCACATCCCAAGTCAACAGGCATTAACGCCCCCTTCATGCAAATGACTATGAACAAATCTATGGAAACACATACCTTTCCTGACGCGTGGAAATCTAGGGTGACTCCAATAGGAAAAGTGTCAAATGCTAAATTGTGTGAAGAGTTTCGTCCTGTAAATTCGCTCCTTACAATTTGAACAAATAAACATTTAAAAAAATAATTTTTAGACAACTGAACGAATATTTCGAAAAGAATAATTTAATATTAGACTTGCAATCTGGTAATAGGAA
This sequence comes from Orthonevra nobilis, assembly GCA_963555765.1. Taxonomy (NCBI): domain Eukaryota; kingdom Metazoa; phylum Arthropoda; class Insecta; order Diptera; family Syrphidae; genus Orthonevra; species Orthonevra nobilis. Next base: position 35,277,245 of record OY743226.1, on the reverse strand, counting down.
GAATCATTCGTGTGAAACGGCAATTAATTTAGTTTTAACGAGCTGGAAGGAAGAATTGGCTAAGGGTAAAAGAGTGTCATGTGTGTTTTTGGACTTGAAAAGAGCGTTTGAGACGATCGACAGGGATATTTTAATTGACAAATTGAAAAAAGTGTGGAGTGAGGGATAAGGAACTATTATGGTTTAGATCTTACCTAACAAATAGAAGACAACGGGTTCGAGTTGAGGGGACAGAGTCAGGCTCGATATACGTTAGACTCGGCGTTCCCCAAGGATCAGTTCTGGGAACCCTTTTATTCCTAATATACATAAACGATATACAATCTGTGATAAAAAATGGAAATCTAGCACTATTTGCTGACGATGCCGTAATATACGTTACTGACCAAAGCGGGGGTGAATGTCAAAGGAAGCTGCAAGAAGACATAAACAATGTATCGGAGTGGTTGAAGCAGAATAAACGTAAACTGAACGTAAGCAAAACAAAACAACTCATCATAAACGAAGAGGAGGGAGAAATTTCAAGACTGGCGAATATATAGAAATGGTGGACGAAATTAAATACTTAGGAATAATTGTAGACAAGAAACTAAATTTTGACAAGCATGTTGACTATGTGTGTAAAAAAGCATCTAAGAAAATAGGATTCTTGAAGAGAATGAGGTCTGAAATATCGTTAATTAGTGCAATAAACATTTATAATGTAATTATTAAGCCACATTTCGAGTATTGTTCAACTGTCCTTTTTTTATGTAGTGATAATCTGATCCAAAGAATGCAACTGCTCCAAAACAAAGCAATGCGATGTGTTTTAAAGTGCAATAAGTATGTTCCTATACGTTTTATGTTAAATACGTTAAAGTGGCTGTCAATTAAGCAAAGATGTGTACTGAATGTTCTTATGTTTATATTTAAGATTAAAAATAATTTAATGCCAAAATATTTCTCAAAATATGTAAAATATATAAGACAGGTACAACCTTATACACTAAGGAATGGGAATGACTTCCGTCTACCAAACTTATTAAAAGCAGGGTCACAAAATTCACTTATATATAAAGGTTTTAAATTATGTAATGACCTGCCTAGTAATGCAAAAAATGAAACAAATATTATTATGTTCAAAAAATGTATAATTGAATTTGCAAGACAAAAATTTTAAACTTTAAATTAAATATTAAACTTGTTATTTGTATTGTAAATTGAAATGTTCAAAATAGCTGGTAACAAGCTAAATAATAAAAGAATCTATCTATTAACGAATTATATTTGCCAAAGCCTTTGTACAGATAGAAAATTTAACTTATTTGGCAATGATGGAAAACAAAGAGTTTGGCGACAGCCGAATTCTGCGTTTGGTAAGCCAAACATTCAAACTACAGTCAAACTCGATGGTGTCAAGGTAATAATGTGGCAGTATATATCTGCGAGTGGTGTTGGTCAGATGGAGTTCATTGAAACAACAGTGGATCAATATCATTATGAATTTCCTCCAAAGCGCCACGAAAATGGGCCTCGATTAAAGCTAAGTCTTCAACAAGATAATGACCCAAAACATACTACCCATTCCGTCAAAATGTGGCTTCTTTTTAACACATACTCTCAGCTCAAAACACTTCCACAAAAGATCAGAGGGTGGGTGATAACAAGCAAAACGTTACCAAAGCAACCTCTCCAAGCAGAATGAGAGGTCTCATTCATAAGCCCAGATTTCACAAAAAAAAAGAAACTGGTTGATGGGATGCCAAAACGCTTACAAAGCCGTAATTTAAGCTACAGATGGACCAACGATGTACTTGAGCCACAGTGCCACAATATTAAGTTCCTTTTTTTCTAACTTTGTGCGAATAATTTCGTGTGGAAATTTATTGAATTAATTTTTAATTTATATTTTACGTCTGGCCATCACATTGCTGCAGTGTTGGAATTGTTCTACGAACTTCAATTAAGGACAGAATCATTTAATATTCCAATGCAAGTGTGGAACTAATGACGTAAACTTTTTTTTTATTTTTTGCCACATGTTAGTGCAAAAAACAACCTCTTCATTGGGCCAACACTTTGGCGCCAAAATTCCACATTTTCCATGTTGTTTCCTGAAAAAATAAGCCCGAAAATAGATGCGTGAGAATCAATTTGGTTTTTCAGCTAGTTTTTTTGAATCTAGTTCAGAAAGTCACTTGCTTTTCGAACTCTGATTTGCTCTTTTCCACTTACTCCCATGAATTTGTTCTATTGACATTTTGTTTAATTTGTATTCCAATCAAATTTAACCTTGTTTCGTTAACTTCTTTAATACATAAAAAAAGCATATACAAACGAAGCAAAATTCAAAGAAAAAAAAAACTCTTTCCGCCACTCTCGAAAGATATTGTATGTGGTCAATAGTTGGCATTAGGAATGCACTTGTATTTTCATTGATCTTGTGTTGCTTCATTTAACACGCCCACCTGCGACGGCTAGTGGCGAGCGAGTGCCTTTAGTTTCAATTACATAACAAGTCCAAATCTTTTAACAATGAATAAAAAAATGTGATAATTGCTTAACCAATGCCACACTACACTTCAACTACCATTTGGAAGCCGCCAGCACTGCAGTAACAACAAACAGCAAAAAAACAAACGCTCATTTAACTAATGTGATTCAGCACACACTTCGCAAAGCATTAAAGCTTGCAAATGCTTCCCAACAAAGACATTTTTTGTTCAAGATGAATAAATAGAAATGAAAAATTAAACCTACAACCCACAACTCCCACATGCGAAATTCCATTCAATTTAAAACTAGAGTAACTGCAATCCAATCTACATCGTCTTATCATCAGAATGAACTTCATACCTCATTGCTGTCCACGAGAACATTATATCCATAGTCGATGTACTCAACTTGCAGCACGTTTTCCGCATGCAAAACAGCTGTAATCCGAGCTCTGCACACCTCGTCGTAGCGCTTGCACAAGCATATTGTTCCCGTTTGTAAATTGCATGCGCTCGTTGAATAGCATGTTGGCAGCACCATTTGAACCTTAGCGTGTACCACACGCACTGCATCTGGATTCAGTTGACCGCATATTTTCAAATACGGTCCGAGGGCATCAACAAATGTAATGAAAAGATTCTTGCGATTCATGGCGGCTTCAATAGAAACGATTTTCAGTTTTTTTTTTTTGTTCTCTAGAAATTAGTTTTGGCCAAAACGTCGTTCCCCAGTTGTATTTGCATTTCTCAGTTCGTGGACGTAAATTTGACTGAAAGTAAATTGTTATTTAGGCTATTTTATGCAACTTTCCAATTCAAGCAACGTCGCATCAGACTGTCAACTGCCCGAAGAGAGCTTAATTCCACTTACCAGAAATTTATTACGCCCTTTTGCACAATCGGACTGTTTCTCTTCGTAATGGCTTCTTCTTCTTTGCGTGAAGACTTTGCTTTGATTTGGAGATTTCACTGCAGGAAATGCTCTGTGAATGGGAGTATCGTGGATTTTGCTTCTTTCGAATTAGCTTCGCGTGATAAAAGTATTTTTTTTTTTGCAAGGAAGAAACCGCTACACGGCTGTGACAGGGCAACTGTTTTTCTTGTCTCAGTAAGCTGTGATGAAGAATTTTTTTTTCTGCCGTCAACCGTCAGAGAGTAATGTCAGCGAGCTGCTCTATGGAAAATCGTCAGTGTGGATATTTGTTTTGATGTTCTACGTCGTGGGTAGAAGCGTGCTGTCTGCACTTGTCAGGGGTGTTATATGAAGAGAAATTTATTGCATGATATTTAAAGTTTTTTGGAACAGATTTTATTATATAAGCTTTATAAAAAGTATTCATCATAAAGCATACAGTTTTCTGTATATGTATACTACTGTGTCCAAAAAATAAGGTGAAATTGTATTTATTTTGAAAATTCTTCAATTATTCTTCCAAATCAATTTCATCCCCTTCAAAGTAATCCCCTCCCGATGCAATGCACTTATGCCAACGGATTTTCCAATCTTTGAAACACTGGTTGTAGTCACTTTCAGGGATGGCCTTCAGTCCCATCCCCGCTGCGGCTTGAATCTCCTCTATCGTATCAAAACGGTGTCCCCGGAGCGGTCTTTTGAGCTTGTTGAACAGCCAGAAGTCGCACGGAGCCAGATCAGGTAAATACGGTGGTTGCGGAACGATATGGGTTGAGTTTTTGGCGAAATGATCACGAATTACGAGTGCGGTATGGGATGGTGCATTATCGTGGTGTGAAAACCAAGAATTGTCTTTCCACAATTCCGGCCTTTTTAGGCTAATAGCGTTACGCAAACGACGCATAACGTTCAAATAATATTCCTTGTTGACTGTTTGGCCGGTTGGAAGGAATTCATAAAGCACAACACCACGATAATCGAAGAAAACAGTCAACATGACCTTGATTTTTGAGCGACTTTGGCGCGGTTTTTTTGGTCTCGGCTCTCCTTTGGCACGATATTCGCTCGATTGATCGGTTGATTCGGGGTCGTAAGCATAGATCCAAGTCTCATCGCCAGTTATAATGCGTTTCATGACATCCTGGTAGTCGGAAAGCTTTGTTTCAAACACTTCAACGCGACGCCTTTTTTCCAAAAAATTCAATGTTTTCGGTACCAGTCGAGATTTGACGCGCTTGAGGCCCAAAGCATCCTTCAAAATGGTATTGACTGAGCCTTTCTATAAGCCAACTTCATCAGCAAGGTCTCTAATCGTTAATCGATGGTTTTTCAAAACCAAATCTTTGATTTGTTGGACGTGAGCTTCATCGGTTGAGGTTGATGGTCGCCCAGAACGCTCTTCGTCTTCGACACGTTCACGGCCGGCTTGGAAATCACTATACCACTTGTAAACAGTTTTTTAGACAAAGCCTCATCATCAAAGGCTTTCTGCACCATCCTCAACGTATCCGCAGCAGAAAATTGATTCCGCAAACAAAATTTAATGCAAATTCTTTGCTCAATAAATTTCGACATCGCAAAAAACGAAAAACTCACTTTTAGCAGCTCACAAAACGACGCGTATCTCAAACACTATTAACATATTTTGACATGAAATTTCACATAGATGTCACTGACAGTACTACCAACCTAAAAAGAAAGAAAAATTTCCAAATCCTTCGACGCGCGCAGTTTAAATTCATATGTCACCTTATTTTTTGGACACAGTAATGCGGTGAACAGACCGTATCGCAGTCAAACGAATTGGGAAATGTTCAAGTCAAGAATGAGGATCAAACTATAAATTACCGGAAAAACTTCCCTCTGCTTTCTTCAAACCTTAGGTTCACTGCGAGACAAACGTCAAATGCGAGTCTGACAAGAACACAGAGTTCCGTACCACCGATCAGTATGCAACACTATGTGTAATTTTCAATTATTCATAGTCCACCTCGACGCGTTAAATTCCCATATTCATATAATTTTTTTTGTTATAGTAGTACACATTCTGTAAATAATGGAAATGTCTATCTGTTGCGGTTCAGGGGGATAAAACCCTGTGACAGTACAGAGCCGTTAAAAAGTACCCTCAGTCTTATCGCAGCAGAGATGGGTTCTTATTTTAGTTTGAGACTCTTATTGCAGATTGGAAATACCTTCGTAGGAACACTGTTTTGATGCGGGCTTTAATCACTTTTTGGAAAACCTATCTTTTTATCTTCACGTCCATCCTTTTGGAGTAGATTGCCTTTCGACTTGTGTGAATCCTTTGGTTTTCAAAACTGATGAAAGGGATTTCTTAGTCTTGTTATTTAGGAACTGATTTTCATGCCGAAGCGACCGAGCGTGGAAGAAATAGTAGCATAAGTGTTAAATCCAATATAACTTAACAAAATTAAAAAGTCAGCAATGCACAATAGCACATACAATACTCTCGGCCGATGTTGCTCGTACGTTCCATTCTATAGTGCTGCGTTTTTTTGAGCTGCATAATATTTGCGTACTCATTATAAGTTTTATTCACATTCAAAGACGTGTTCTGGTATTCTTTTTATTTCCTCCTTGCGAAAACGATTCGCATGCGTTAAGTTTACGGGTATTCATAACCCCTTAAACGCAGGTGAATTTTAAATTTTAATTAAACTAAACTAATCTTCATGGATTTTTGTTCCTGAGGAGCACTCAAAAATGAAAAAACCTACACAAGCATGGAGCTCCAGGATATCGCAAAATTTGAGAACAGAAATCTGCGAAACAAAAGTCAAATAACCTTGCTGCTACAAAAATTAAAAAATATTATTGTCAACTCCGAAAAAGAGAGAGTTATATGGTATAAAGAAAATCTAACTCCAGCCGATGAAGTATTCCCACTCAGTTTAAACGAATTAAGAATTGACCTTAAAAAAGCTTAAAAACAGCAGAAGGGTATGGTTTAAACCTATGCAAGCAGAACTTTTCAATTATATCGGAGATATTCTGCAAGAGAGCATTTACCACCTTTGGAAGGAAGACATCATGACTGGCAACTGAAATATCAGCTCTGTCAATTTTACGAGTCCATCATATGTCCTGTTTAGCGTTGCTTACAAAGTGCTATTCGGTATATTCAAAAAATGTGACCAACGTAAGCCGTTAAGGAACACACAAAAATATTTAAGCCAGTGTGGCATCCGGGACGTGAAATCGATTTAAATTTCACACTATTTCAAATTCTGGAAAAGATCAACGAATTTCAAGTCGATTTTCGTCAATCTTTTAGCAAGTTCAAATCAGCACTGGGATAAACTGATCCGATTATGTTGCACAATGTTCGAAAACCCACAATGGTTCGCTTCAAAAACATTCGAATTATTGCAGAAAGACACCACACTCCGGCAAGAAGTTGCGCTAACAAGTGATTTGTTCAACCTTCTTCTTGAGCAGATATTGCGAAGGGGAGGTGTCATCTTGGAAGGTCATATCCTTTTCACGTCTGTCCTACTATTGGCAGACTATATTGACTTTATCACTCGCAGCCATCTTGCGAAAAAAATAAAAATTCTCCTGTCTGCTTGGAAAGTGAATGTATAACGATACTAGATCGTGCCCCTAAATTTGAAGGTGCCTTTGGATGGACGTGCAATGAAGTTTCAGCCTACTTCCCGGAGACGACGAACCCATACCACCCACTGAAACCCAGGCCCTCATTTGGAACTGCGAGATGGAAAATCTGCATTATATCATTGGATGCGATGCAAGTGCACACCATCTAGTCTGGGGTCCAGAGGTGAGTGCCTTTTGAACTATATTATTAGTAAAAATATAAACATTTTAACCAAAGGCTCTTTACCAACTTTTATAAACGCGATTCGCGAAGAGGTCCTTTTATTTTCAACTATGTTACAAATTGTCATGTATCTGACGAAGTTTCCCTGTCGGACTACCAATACATCAGGCCCTGCTCCCATTCCCACCGAGCAAAACCCCAAATCCACGGATTGGGATCTGTATCGGAGCCAAGTCCTCCCTTGAGTTGACATGCTATCCCCGTCTATTGAATCCATTAGGAGCTTAGACGAGACAGCCAGTCAACTAAACGACATACTCTTGGGAGAGCAGCATCCCAAGAATCATCCATGGTGGGATGATAAACTCACTCTGCTCAGGTGTAGAGCGAAACTCTTTTATCGTGCTAAGGAAACCAAAAAGTGGGACGGATATAGATCGGTTGTCACGGAGTACAACTCTGAGTTGAAAAGATCCAGGAGTGCTGCAATGACATTGCTGATATGCCATCTGCAGCACGAATCCACAAAAATATAAGCAAAGATAATGTAAATAATGTAGGACTATTAAGGAAATCTAATGGATCTTACAGCAATGGACCTTGCGGATACTCTGGAAACGCTGTTGATCGTTCACTTCCCAGGTTCGTCTACCACATGGGTACCTCACCAGCTGTTCTAACAGGGTTAAAAGTCTATCCGGAAAAATTTCAGTAGTGATAAGGTAAAATATGCAATTGGCTCATTCAAGCACTTCAAAACACCCGGTATAGATGGCATCTTCCTTCCCTTTCCTTCCGGTTTTCATCGCTTTGTTTAAAGCTAGTTTCAATTGGGGATATATTCGTTGTTAATAAACGTTGTTTTTATACCAAAACCTGGAAACAGACCTAATCGCATAAGCCTATCAGTCTATCCTCCTTCATCCTAAGGATATATTTCAGGTGAAACTTGGAAACTCACTCTCCCACGCACCCCAACCTATATTCATGCAGGAAGGGAAAGTCAACTGAGGGGGCCACCTCTAGTCAACCTTGTTGAAAAGGCATTTCATTCAAAGAAAATTATTCTCCACGTCTTCCTGAGGGTGCTTTCGACAATAACATTTACAACTCCATTACGAACGCAATACGGAGTAAAGGTATTGAGGACTCGACTAACAGATGGACAAGATTTTTGCTAGAAAATCAAGTTGTCACTTCCTTGCTTGGAAGCGTGTCAAAGTCAGCCACTGCAACGAGAGATTGCCATAAACATAGACATGCCATGTGGGTCTGTAATCGGTTCTACGGTAGGACTTGGGGTCTCAACCTAAGGTCAGACCCATTATGGCTCAAAACATAAAAGTTACAACTTGTTAAAAGTAAGAAAAAATCCAACTTATTACTTGATTGGAAATTACTATGAGCACCTGCCCTACGGCAGCACTAGAAACTGTCAAAGTGTTGTCTCCGCTTTACATTTTAGTTAGGAAAAAAGCCGCCAAGAATTCCCTGAAAATGCAACTTGCAATGAAATACAAATCAGGTAGCCAAACGGAACACTTGAGAATAATCACTTTCAACACGGATTAAGACATGTTCTGCTCGATCGTATATACAATCGTATTAAGCCGACTTACTCTTTGAGGTAGACATTCCTAACCGTGACTTTGGTCGAGCAACGTACCTATTATCGACCCCAGAAATTTAATCTGGTATACTGATGGCTCAAAAATGGCAAGTGGAGTAGGTGCCGGTGTCTATGAACCCAAAACTTAAATTTCTATACCCATAGGAAAACATCCAAGTGTTTTCCAGGCTGAAGTACAAACCATTATATCCTGTGCCATAGAAAACCTCGCAAAAGACCATAAAGGGGCCAGAATTCTAATATATTCGGACAGCCAAGCAGCGCTCAAGGTACTGTCATCTAATCTAATGGAATCCAAATCTATCAAAATCTACTACGACGCCTTACAATCCCTGGCCCGACGTAACAAAGTTAGGTTGGGATGGGTTCCAGGCCATCATGGAATCGATGGCAATGAAATTGCGAACGAACTCGCCAGTGCTGGTTCTAAAACCGTGCTCACTGGTCCGAAACCTTTCGATGGTAAAAGCTGGACTACAAGCAAGCAAGCTACTCTACGGGACTCAGACAATCTTAATTACTAATCAATCCCTTCTCTTACTTCCTTCTTCCTCCTTCTCAAGAAGAAGAAACTATAGAAAGCTTGTGAGCTTCCTCTCAGGCCATTGCCGCTTGAGAATCCATCTAACCAAATATGGACTCAGTACAAGAACCGAATGCCAACTCTGTTTGGCTGACAATAAAACGGACGTACACATTCTCTATGAATGTCCAGCTCTAATTTGGCTCAGAAGTCATAGTTTCTCCAAAGAGATAAGCTCCCCATTGGACATTTGACAATCCGATGCTAAAGATCTTCTGAGCTTCATCAGAAGAATGGAATGTCTTAACTAACTCCACAGGATACAGTGTCCGTCACTTGGGCAGGGGGTAAATATTTTTTTTTTTTTTAATTTTTTTTAAATTATTTGCTCGCTCTTCAAGAGGATATTAAGACTCTTATAATGCGTGCAGCACAGAGCGAGCGGAAGAATTAGGAGAAGAATGAAAGATTGTGTAGTGGCTTGAGAAACTCAGGTGTGATTGGTTTCAACTCACTTCCGTGGGTGGAGCCCGAAACGGGACGGAAGATTTTGATATCGACCTGTTGGCTTTGGAAGATTTGGCTTAAACACCCCGCTGTCAGTGTTATGCCTTCACAGCAGAGCCATCTACACACAATCTACACAAACCGCTATTTTGAAAACACGAATTAGGAACTAAGCCGATACAACAACCACTACAACAACGCCACTCATTAGTCAGACTACTATCATTGGTCGACCAACTCAGTGATAGTGCCATTAAGTTGAGCCCAATGGCAAATGGTGACAGGACCAGATTCGAAAAACTGGACCACTACTCTAGGAATCGAACCTGGGACCTATCGATTGAATCAATTGAAAGACAGGCGCTCTACCAACTTCGCCACCCAGTTGTTTTAATATTATTAGGAACTAGGTTAAAATAAAGGATTGAGACGTGCGTCTTTAACCAGCACTTACGTGTAGCCTTGAGTTCTTACATTCATTACTGTATGCCGGTCCAATGTATGGCCCCCCTTGGAAGCCTTAGCTTGGCCATGAAATATTCTTATTTCCTTAGCTTCGAATGCAAGTCACCTTGTCTTCAACAGCTCGTCAAAGCAAAATGTTTAGTCACGCGTTTTTCTAGACATGTGTCGCCGCTGTCTAATCGCATGTTAGATTCTAATATTTCATTTGTAATTGCAGTCTTAAATATTTGCCTCATGCTTGACCCATAAAGCTTCCATTTCCTCAAGTGTTTCATATCAAACTCGGTCATTGTTGATCTATCGAACTGTTGAAACCCAGTTAGCAAAATCTTGAAGGACTCACTACCTTCTATCTAAGTATCTGCCCCAAATACCACTACTAGAAGAAGGTACTCGTACGTTTCGAGATAGCCTACTCGTATATCAATCACCCTTTTACAGGAATGTTTCACATCGACAGCGGGGGGCCTGATAAGGGGACACTTTCACTTTAGTCAATGAATCTAGACGACTTACTATGCATCGTGTCAGCGCGTATAGAGACGCAATTCACACCAAGTAAGCGGGGGCACATTCTTATCGCCAGGGCGACTCACAAGTGTCAAGCGTGTTGATTATTGGAGTACGTATGCGTAGCCCTATGGATTTAGCTTACTAGTGTCAGTGAGACGGCAATATAGCTTGGTGGAGTCTAGTTCGGGAAGCGAGAGTATAAAACTATTGGAATTCAGCAGCAGGATTCATTCTAAGTGTTCTCGTTGCAGGTGAATCTTGACAGCTAGCGTAACTTAAAGCGTGTTAAAAATGAAGTGTAGTTTGGTTTTTGTGGTGATTTTGGTGAGCCTTTTAAGTGAAGGCTGGAGTTTGGAAAATGGTTTGGCAAGAACACCACCAATGGGATGGATGCACTGGGAGCGGTACCGATGCATCACGGATTGTAAAAAGTATCCCGACGAGTGTATAAGGTATGTTCAATTTTCGTTCAATTTGAACTGGTTTGATTGCTATTGACAAACTTCTAGTGAGGGCCTTTTCAAGAGAACAACGGATTTGCTTGTCTCTGAGGGATATGCTGCAGCAGGATATGAATACGTTATCATCGACGATTGTTGGCTGGAACGCGAGAGGGATAACGTGACACAGAAATTGGTTGAGGATCGACAGAGGTTTCCGAGCGGCTTGAGATCATTGGCCGACTATGTAGGTTTAAAATGAAAACTGCTATTTTTTCGGTCCGTTTTACTGATCGATTTTTATTTCTTTGAAGATCCACGAGAAAGGATTGAAATTCGGTCTTTATCAAGACTATGGAACGCTGACTTGTGCGGGCTATCCTGGAGTAATCAACCACATGGCGTTGGACACTCAAACTTTTGCCGATTGGGATGTGGACTATGTAAAGCTTGACGGCTGCTATGCGGATATAAACGACATGGATAAGGGTTATCCAGAGTTTGGAAGGCTACTCAACAAGACTGGCAGACCTATGGTTTATTCTTGCAGTTGGCCAGTGTACCAAGAGTATGAGGGCAAAATGGTACGTCCTCAATCGAACAAAGTTTGTTTCTACATCTAGTTTGGGTTTTTTCAGCCCAATTATGAAGCTTTGAAGGAGAATTGCAATTTATGGCGAAACTGGGGCGATATTGATGACTCCTATGAGTCAGTAGTGAGTATTATGGATTACTTCAGTAAGAATCAGGAAAGAATCCAGCCACATGGTGGCCCGGGACACTGGAACGATCCAGATATGGTGAGTAAAGAAAAATTCCACCATTCTCAAGACCAACACATGATTCCACCAACAGCTTATCCTTGGGAACTATGGCCTGAGTTATGACCAAAGTAAGACTCAAATGGCGGTGTGGGCGATTCTTGCTGCTCCACTGATCATGTCCAATGACTTGCGCGCTGTTCGACCCGAAATCAAAGAGATTCTCCTTAATCGGTAAACTCGCATTTTTTTTTTCAAATCTTCTCCAATCTTCGAAAAAATGAAAATGATTCATTTTCAGTGACATCATCGCGGTCAACCAAGATCCCTTGGGAATTCAAGGTCGGCGTATTTTACTCAAAAACGATATAGAGGTTGAGATATCCCATTTGTAAAATTTTTAATAGTGTGATGACTAAAAAGGTTTTTTTTTTTATATTTTGACGCGTCAGGTATGGGCCCGACCTATAACCCCAAGAAACGAAGCCGGAGACTATTCATATGCGATCGCCTTTGTTAGTCGTCGAGCTGATGGGGCGCCGTATGCTTTCAGAATTCCTCTAAAGGTAATCGGTATGCGCAATTCCAAAGGCTACGAGGTCACTGTAAGTTTGTTTGCATTTCCATACACAAGACACTTAAAGTTTGAGGTGGAATTTTTGGGATGTCTTTTTAGGATCTATTCACTGGAGAGACACAGCACAGGAAGCTCAAGTCACTGGATGCCTTCGAGACACGAATAAATCCAACTGGTGAGTGATTTGAAAAATTTTTTAACAATAAATTGGATCATTTGCATTTGAAATTTTCAGGAGTAAACTTCTTTAAATTCACCGCAGCCTAGACGTTAGAGATGTAGATTAATTAAGTTATTATAATTATTAAAAATATATATATTGTGATTGTAAATGGAAGTAATAAATAGTGGATAGGAATTTGAACCGAGCTTTTTGTTTTCTTTGTCAACAAGAAGAGGTTTATTTCGTTTGCGCTACAAATCGGGCTGGACATGGGCACAGGTAACATGTTTCTTCAGCTGCCTTAAAACGTAACTAGCTGCCAATATTAACGTCTTGTGCTGAACCTCTGGAAAAGATCCAAAATGTCTATCCATTCAGCCAATCATAGCTACCTGGACCTTGTTCCTGGAATATTTAAGCTAGAAGCAAATCGCCATAAGACCTAAACAGGACTTCGTTTAAACTTCTACGTGTTTCTTAGCTCATTCATCCTTTTCACATACAGGACCGAATATGTGTCAATTTTTGCTACTGTTGACTGCTTTTTGCCCACCACTCGTATCCATAGCAGTAGAGCATTCGAATAAGAAGTTTTGAACCCATATTTATCACCAAACCGAAATATCACCACTGTCCCAGTCGTAGACGAGGGAAGGATCCTTTTTTTTTTTTTTGACAAGATGAACTTTAACTTGTCCTCATCCTTTCGCCTTTTCTTCAATTTAAGTAAAATCCGCCGAAAAGACGAGTTAGGAGCGATAATTATTGATGATAACGATTCTCCTTTCCTAATCTGAGGAATAGATCAAAGGAACTTTTTGCGAATTGCACATTCCATTGAATGTTTTCCAGCGTCACACGGAACAGCTGAACGTAGCTCTGTCGACATCTCTAGAGCTCAAGACGATGAATTCCATTTTATATGACTTGTATTTTTTTTCTGGATTTGCGTTTAGTGTGAAAATTAGGATCGACACATCCGCCGGACCAGAAGCCACAGAAAGACTTCAAAAGTTCATAAAGTATGTTAGATAGAATTTTATATGCCTTGTTACAGAACTTACTTGAAGATGGGATGAATAGACTGATATTCCAGTTTTTGCACTCCAAAACCTGACAGATGATCTGTTGTAATATCCTCACTAGAACATGACTACTACTTTTAATGAATTCAGCTTTTTAAGAATCTGAACTGTTTTTTGTTTATTTTTTTGGCTCGAATTGCATTTTGCATACCTTATCTCTCCCTTGATCAAATGCAAGCATTAAACAGCTGCTGGAAGGGATAATTGAATACATCCACAATTCCCTGTTTTGTGATTTCCTTCACAATTATTCTGTTTTGTTACCGGCAACTAGGCTTTTGGATTTCTAGAAGAAATTTCGAGTTATTTGTACGTATTTCTGTTTCTAAGTCGTTTCGAGATGTCGAAAGTTCTCTTCTCCTTTAACGGTTTCGCAAGCAAGACCTTCAAACAGCTGTAAACAGAAGTAATTCATCCCATCCTTAAACGAGATAAAACTAATTCCTATCTCTTGTGAATAAGTTTCCTTCCAACTATCAGCCAAGTATTCAAAACTTTTAAAAGAAGCTTGACCAAGTGGGTAGAGCAGAAAAAAATATAATTCGGGATGATCAGTTCGGTTTTAGGGCAGAGCACGATACGTCAAATGTCAAGGCTTAATTGGACCCAACTATCCAATAAACCAAAGACAAGACAGAATGCATGCCCGTCTGTCTGGTCGGCTTCGACCAAAGATATCCGATTTTACGCTTCCAAGTTCCAGTTTGCTGTTGGAGCCTAAGGGTAGCTGAAAATTGACGACAATATTGCTCCAAAAATCGTCTTTTCAGATGAGTCGCATTACCTTAAACGAAATCGTCGTATTTGCCATTTAAGCTGCCATTAAAGCATCAATGTCATGCGAACCCTTCAAAGACGGATCAGATACTCAAGAACAACGAGAATGATTTTGAAAAAATTGGTCAGTTAGTGGAATGAATCAATATTCCAAAATTCAGTAGACTTGCGTTAAAATGCACAATTAAAAACCAAGCATGTTAAGCAAATACAGTCGAACCCGCTTAAATGTTATGAGGAAAAATCCTACATATGATTTCAATTATCGGGGGTTTTCACTTAAGCGATTTTTGGAACGACGACTTGTTTCCTTTTTTATTTAATACTCAACTAACAAATTGTTGATTTATGATCAAAGAAGTTTAAAAGAAACTACACTATTATTTCACACTTCGTTATTTTTAATTCCAACTTATTTTTACGAGTTCAATTCCTAGGTTTAACGGCTGAGTTTTGAATGCCTCGCATATCCATCTGCAAAAAGCAAAGTCGCTACTCGTTCAAAACAACAGAAATTTCGCCTTGTTATTAAACAGCGAATAATCAAGCAGCAGAGGGCGACTTCGCAGTTTGTCAAATTGATTCAAAATATTTTTAAAAAGCTTATGGATTTCAATGTGAGGTAAATTAACAAATTAAAATAAAATATGAAAATGACTTTATATAAAATGCATTGATGCATGAACATAAGTGATACTATTCTGATACCCTAGATATTAAGTAACAATGGCAAAATTAATGGTAGATTTAAACTTTAAAGAAAACTATACGGATTTCAATTAAACGGGTTTGACTGTAATGCAAAGAACGACGAAGAACAGACCAAGACGACACGAAATGACTTCCAACAAAATTTAAACTCTACAAGTCAAAATCTTGTACCAAAGAGAGCAGCTTGCTCTAATTTTAATGTTAATTTGGAGCTATAATTATAAAAATATTTAAAAAAAAAACCTTTTCTTTCATAAAAGTTAAAGCATTTTCACCAGTTATTTGAAGATTAAAGTTCATTTTGCGATAAAATTAATGTTTACAATGATTTTATTTACCCGGAACTTAGTTTAACTTTTCATATGTAAAGTAAAGGTTTTTTTTTTGGTTTTTGTTATTATAAGTATACAATTTTATTTTTCGCTGTTTAAAAACAAAATGGCATTTTAATATTTTTTATGTGTTTTTTTAATATTTTTATATTTGAAGCAATTTACTTTATACACGTTGGGAAATTTTGGTGTTTCTTATAGACATCTTGCATTGTATCTAGTATTCTCATGATGTACAATTTTACTCAAAAAATATAACTCCATACCATGTTTTAAGAGTTTTGTCATCATAAAAAATTTGATCCACAGTGAGCGCCTTAGGACATTCGTGACACAAAACTTCACTACCCGGCCGCTTTAATCCTGAAACCGACCACGTCGTTTCTTCTCATGAAGATCTGAATTGAAATTTTAAAAAACAAACGCTTTTATCTATATTTATACATTACTATTATTCAGCGTTTTTATTAAACAGAAAAGATTATGTCGGCTTAAGTACAAAATGACAAAATTACAGTATGCCAATAAAAAATTATGGGAGTTTTTTAAAACTGTCATTTTGAACGAAATCGCTGGTTTCCTTAAAGCGTCTTCGAAGGCTTAAAGACTGATAGAAGTGAATTTTAGGCGATGCCATAGAGGACATCTGTATATAACAACCTAGGTATGTTTTGAAGATCGTCTTTTTCTGCATCTTTCTGATAATTTTTTTTTTGAGTTTTCTCTTTTCGTCCAATTGATTTTTCGTGATTTCTTCTTTACTTTTCGCCTTACACTATTGAATCTAGGTTTTCCTGCTTCATCCGTTCCTAACGCTGATAAATATCCCTCCATACTTGTGAGTATATTGCACAAGGCAACCCGCAAGACACTATGGTTCTTTTCTTTTCAAAAGAGTTGGGGTAGTGATTAGGATGATCAAGATTTACTTTAAACAGGATTACAATTTAGCCTTTATAAAATAAGTTTAAGTTTAAGTTTGAGTTTTGCTTAAGCTGACAGAATCTGGCTTGCAGGTTCTGGTGCTCTGCTCCAGTAAGGCTTTAAAACTAAAACAAATAAAAAACGACTTAACCTTACTTAGCCTAAGTGATAGATAGATTCTACCCAATCTTGCCACCAGTATTTATTTCAACTTGACCTATTGCCATTATTTATATTTCTATCAGATACGCTGATGCAGTTTTTACAAATTTTGGTTTCATCCCATGAGGATTCGTTTGTCTATTGCTCTTCTGGCAGCATGATAGGGACATTACTCGAGTCTGAAAGATAGCCATATGCAACCAGATAAAGAAATGCTTCAGGAGGTAACTGTCCACTTATCCACTAACCCGATATGAGTTCATTCTCAAAACCATAATCCGACTATCAGCCAAGTATTTAAATTTTTTCTCGCAAGGTCTAGGATGATATTGTCTATACTATACACGACGGAAGCATCCGAAGTCGGAATGAGCGCTTCTGTACATTCCCGTGCATGCTCGTAAGCATTTCCTCTCAATAATTCTATACATCTGCATAGAAGATGGGCTTATGTTCCACCATATTGAACTCGAATGAGTCAAAATTAGTAAAAAATGGCCTGATATCAAATAGTTGGAAAAAAGTTTCTAAAGCGACATAAACGCTGCCCTTTCTTTATTTAATTTGATATTTACAAGCTCATTATAATACAGAATTTGTACAAGTATAGTATACTCCTTAAAACCTCACAACAGTTTTTGATTCGATTCGAAGGCCATTTGAAGATGTTGAAACTAAATTTCTCCAATGGCATCACAAGTCTGAATCGCCCCTGTCCTACTGGTGTGCCGAACAGTTTCTATGGTTTCGCAGTAAGAGTTGTTTATTTTAAGTTCCCATTCCTGACAGAATTATTCGAGGGTATCAAATTTTAATTAGAGTTCGTTTTTAATTTCGCAAATATTTGAACCATAAACATACAGAAGGACGCCGTCGGCGAATGCTGTTGAGCTATCCAAGTCCCTCAGTATTTTAGAAACGTAAAAGTAAAAGAGTATTGGTGCCGATACTGTGCCTTGTAGCTGACCATTAATGGCATCAACATTTTTTGTCGTCGTGTACTTTCTATCTGTAGCAACGAAATTCTTCTCGCATATCAAAGATACGATTATCACTATAAGATGATGAGGAAACTCAATTCTGATTAGTTTGTAAATAAGCCCTTCAATCCAAATCGTGGCAAAGGGTTTCTCGATATCAACAAGGCACCTGTACTTTTTTTTGCCATAAAGGTTCCAGTTTATATCAGATTTGATCAAGCCCAGTTATGATTCTTGTTGGCCGGTTTCTTTGTTCATTGTCTTAAAAAAAGTATGATTTTATGAACGATTGATTATACTGGCGTTGGCTATTTTAAAAACCGGCCATACTAATCTTTTTACCAAAAAAAAGTGGCCGACTGCAGAAACCATTTAAGTTATTGACGTGTTTGTTAATATTTTGCTTTTTTGCTTTTCGTTAAACAAATAAAAAATAATTGATTTAAAGTAATTATTTATTTTAACCAATAAACCCTTATTACACGAAACTAATATATTTTCCTTGAACTCTACCTCGTGATCTTAAAAACACAGTACTTGCTTTCGGATATAGCTTCATATTCTTAACATTTTTGCGACAAAAATATGTGCCATGATGATGGATGATTTAGCAAAGCGTTAAATAGGCCTGGAAATTAAGACAGAGTATATGCATGATAAATTTTCTTATTATTAATCATACCGGGTACTCGTACTCATAGCATATACACGGCACTTGGTAAATTTAACACTATTTTAACATTTAAATTAAGTTTTCAAAAGAAAAAAAGTTATGAAAATGTTTAAAAAGATCATCCCTTCCGTTTCAAACGTTAACAAAACAAACAAAAAAAAATGTTTTTTAAAAAAACAAACCTTCTGCCGGCAACTCTTAAGCCTCACTGTATTCCATCTCTATGATGAAGTGAGAAAAAAAAGTAGAAAACATGCAAAACCTACGTCACGCAGTCTCAGCCAAAAGTTTGACAATAGACATCGTTATCAACAACCAACAAGCAATCAATTCTTTAGAGCAGTGAACTTGCTGGCCGCTGGACACTCCAAAGACCCCAACAAAAGTTTTTAAAAATTCTAATTTCGGTTCGTCTTAATGATTAACATCGTCCAGGGCACAAGTAACAAGCACTCGTACACTGACGTATCTACGATCTGACAATGAGTGTTATTTTAGCGTTGCGCACCCATATTCTCATTCAATTTGTAGTCACTTTGCATATTCAGAAATATTTCGTAGTAAAAAAAATGTATAAATATTAATAACAATATCTAATGGATTCCATCTGAGCTTTGTTATCAAATTGTGCGGAGTAACTTATTTAATTATTAATTAAATGTGAAGTTGAGAAGATTATTTGAATTCGTTGGCGTATGACATTAACCGAAGTCAGCTTCTAGATTTGCATCGTTGAAAAGTTTCAAATGTTCAAACAAGTTAATATGATTTTTTTTGCAAATTAACATTCGATCTGTATTACAAGCTAGCCCAATTAAGAAATTAATTCAGTACCTGTGTATTTGAAGGTAAGATTTTGTAACAAGTAAGATAAGCGTCGGTTCAAAATTAGCAGCAATTATTTATTGAAAAAAGGTGGCAAACTCTAACGCTCAAAACATTGGAGTCAAAGAATACTTTACCTTTCGGGTTCAAAATATGTTTCAAAAATTTACACAGATTTTTAAAAAAATATTTTTTTTGAAAGCGTGAAAGATATCTAAGTCGTTGGAAGCCATGCATGGATTGTGGGTTGGTGTTCGAGCAATTCGAAATCCGTTTCACGTGAAGCAGCCATTCCAAGAACGGCTTTTAGTGCTGGTGTCGTCGTCTTGTTGAAACAACTCTTTACCTGATTTTTCAATTTGGTCTGCGACGGATGTTCCAAAAGTTAAAATAATGAATAAAAATATATTTTGCAACCCAGACGCCTAACAAGTCAAAAAATTTATTTATTTTTTTCAAACCCAGAATACTCTTACTAAAACGCCTAGACAGCGGTCATCATTGTCAAATTTCTAGCCCTGAAAGTGTAACTTGAGCCGGGGAAATAAAAAGAAGTCACTGCGAGCTAGATGATCTGACGAAAAGATAGTTAAGATAGTTAAGATCGGGTGCAACGTGTGAAAACTGAGCTAGGTATCTCGGATCCTCTAGTCACCAATATGGGTGTACCACAGGGGTCTGTCTTGGGTCCTTTGTTATTCTTGCTGTTTATTAACGATCTTCCCGTCGTCGTTCGCAATTGCCACGTCCACTTGTACGCTGATGATGTCGTACTTTACATTTTTCGCGAAACCGGGTTGATGGATGACTGCATAGTGAGGTTAAATGATGACTTGAGTCATATACTTGCCTGGTCGCGATATAACGGCCTAAATCTTAACCCTGCTAAGTCACTTGCGATGTTATGGTCTAGAATTGAACTCAACTCTTCTAAACCTAGCTGCTGTAGTGCAATCCCCGATTCTGTCAGAAAAATATATTTCGGACTTCGTTCGTTAAGATCTTCTGCGGGCACGTTGTCACCCAGTATGAGGAAACTCATAGTAAAATCACTAATTATGCCGTATTTCTCTTTCAATTGTTCCGTGTATCCAGTTCTCGACAGTGAGTGTAAACGCAAGCTTAACGTGGCTTTCAACGACTGCATTCGCTTTATTCACTCTATTCCTCGGTTCTCCAGTGTGGCGCATTTGCAATATTCCATCTTCAGTATGGGACTCGATGAATACTTGAAGCTTAGGTCAATTCTGAAACTGCATAATATCATCTACAACAGGTGTCCTCCGTTTCGCCCACTCGAACAGGGGATTGAAGTTAATATTGCCCCGTTTTTCACACAATATTGAAGAACGGTCATTTAATGCATCCGCAATTCGTTTGTGAAACAGACTCCCACACGAATTGCAAAGAACTCCCTCACCTGCCGCTTTTAAGAGGAAACTCCTTTTGCGCTTTTCAGCTACTATTTGTTTATTACTAATGGAGTTAGTGAATTGTATTAACTAAGAAAATGAATTTTGTTTTTTTTAAGTTCTTAAGTTTATTTTATTTTTATTTTTTTTATTATTATTAAAAGTGTTTAATGAAATCAAAACCTATATTAACCTTGTTTTCTGATACTATTAAAGATTTAAGACTTGTTGTATCAATGTCACTGAAACTATTTAACTAAACTAAATAAAAAAAAACTGCGAGATTCACCCTCAAAATGTCCGATCGTTTCTTCCTTTGCTCGTCTGTTCACATTCTCGGTACCCCAACTCGCAGAGACCTTCTTCATATATCATTTATTGGCAAGAATTTTTCGAGCTCTGTGACCTCAGCTACAAGGCTGGTTTCCACCAAGTACTATATGTCTTTAATTGACATATTTTTCAAACGAGGTACCAACTGACGTAGACTAGAGACTATTGTATCGTCTCAGATCAAAATTTTTTGAAATTTCAACTTTTGTGCAGCGATTATCATTCACAGTACGAATGATCCGAATGTTGATTACTTTTCGGACAGAGCTTAATTTTTTTTAAAAGCCAAGGGCCGCTTTATTATCTTTGCTTTTGGATCATCTTTACGTTCAAAGAAGCGGTTTTCCATTTCAATTTTTTTGAATTTTTGTAAATTGTAATGAGTTGGAAAAACCGTGCGTTGGAAAGCGTTCCACATTCGTATTGTGCGGCTTAAAAAAGAATACCTATTCTTGAATGTTCGACTGAAGTTGGGCTTATTCGCTAGAGCACTGCTTGCGATAAAATGCGGTTAGAGAGGAGAGACGTTACGACAATTTAGGCCCTGAGGAACACCAGCATTTCAGACTTGGTACCGTCTTATACTATTTGAATTAAACGGTCCGAAAGGTAGTTTCCAATCCATTGAATAAGAAGTTTCGCGAAACCAAATGCATACATATTCAACTACAGAGCCTTATGTCAAATGCTTTAGAAATATCATGCGCAACGATCTTGCTTTCACTAGAAAGATTCAGAAAGTGGTTCTACTTTTCGGTGAGAAATACCATCAAATCACCTTTGGATTTTTGCTACGAAAATCGTACTACCGACCGGGTTTTCGTGTTTTGAGATATTTCATATGCTGCCGATTTATCAGCGTTTCGATGACCTTGGAAAACAGAGACGTTAGTGCAATGGGACCTTTGAAAGATAAATACCCCTGACGTAAGGACGGCAAATGGAGAGAGGGTACAACAAAAAAGAGGAAGATCAAGCGATCGCGAATACAAGTAAGTTCGGTCTGGCGAAGGATGAAAAACAAATAAGGCTAATGCTCAGATCCTCTTAGAAGTTCATGTACTAAGATCAGGAGTATATGTTAAGCTGTGCATTAGTGTCCAAGTACCTGTGGGACTGGACATTTTTGGAATTTTTTTGTTCAGAAAACTCTGGGGAATTTTGCGCATTTCAGAACTTTGACTTCAATTGGCCAAACTAATTGCATAGATAAAAATTATAAACACAAAAGTTTAGTATCTGCACTTAAAGAACTGTGTCTAGCAGATGCTTTTTTAATGTGCCCATTTTTGATTCGTCGTGTGTCTGAGGGCCACAAGGAATATTCACCCTCTTGGATTTTAAAGAGTGTGCGTTACTCTTAAAGTAATTTTATGCAGTTTGGTTATTGAGTTAGCCTGGCTTCCAATATAAATATTCTTCAACATCTTTACTTGCATATGTACAATATATGCAAAACGTTAAAAGCTCAATCGTTTTAAACGTTACAACTTGACTCATACTCTTCGTTTCCATTCAATGTACGAATAAATTATTCTTAGAAAAAAAACTCACACATTTTCCAAAATTCACGCAGTACACCAAAATACCACCAACTGCGTTACGTCGGCATGATCATTTGCCAAAACAACCGACTGTACTTGGGTGAAGCACCCAAAAATTTCCAGCACTCCGAATATCGTTTTCAGAATAATTACACATCACAAAAAGTAAACATACAGGCGCGTACATACATACATATGTAAATCCGCCAGTACATGAATGAGTACGTGTGTTACATAGAAAAATTTAAACAAAGTGAATCGAAGCAGAATGAAACGTCGGTCTTGACCTTCAAGGAATAAACATTTGAAAAGCTTTTGTTGGTTTACATTTTGTGGTCTGATTTTCGCAAAACGTGCATAAATTTACTTTAGAGGCGCACAATACTTTGCGGTTCTGAAATAAAACAGAAGTCAGCAAATTTGGAAATGGTTACAGTAAAGTCTCAAAAGACACTCTTCTTCAATAGAGGCAAACTTACATATGTAACGTTTAAGAACTCTGACAAGGGAGTTCCCTACAAATTTCGTAACAGTCCCTTAAAGTTTTGGTTAACCTTCTGATCCTCGCCTACATTACAATCTTGTACCGCCCTACTAAGCTGAAGAAAACCTGCGGATCTGAATGTGACTCTCTGTTGTTGTGAGGATCTGAATGTGACACTCTGTTGTTTGTGAGTCACCTTTTGTACTGGGTGGAGACTACACAAGAGACTACAGTCCTCGTCTTTGGTTACACTCGTAAACTAGAGAATCCGGGTACACCTTTCAAACAGGGCTTGAATTTGGTTCTTTAGCCTTTTCACATTTACATATATGTATGTTGAAGTTCAAAGGGGAGAAAGACTGAGTGAACTTCAAATGATCTACTGAGACATGGCAATAGAAAAATTGTTTCTTTGAGCTTGATACAACTTTGAGTTTCTTTACAGTCCGTTTGTAATAGAATCGAATAGATTTGAGATTCAAGCCAAGTAGTATTGTCCCACATTCGGTTTATACTGTGTTTCAAGTTGCTCGCTCTCCAGGGAATGAAGTCAAAACTACTCTTATACAGCATTTTTCCAAAGAGGGAGCAGAAAAATTGTGTACTGGCCTTAAACTCCGATGTGTTTAAGTTTCGATTGTTTCTTGAGTGGAGTGCGAATAGGAATGATGAATTTGATATCGCATTATTCCCACTCGTTCAATTCGCAGTATTTTATTCATCAGAAGTTGAAGCTCTAGAAATTGCAGACTTGTTCATCACTGTTCCTTACGTTAAATTTGGAACTCGAGCCAATAGAAACATCACTACAGGACGGCCATCAGGTTAGTCAGATTGCAATTGCTGGTCAACCAGGCTAGGATTTGAACATTGGGCCAATTGCCAATTAACCAATTGCGATAACCAACTATCCTTTTATGAAAGGGATTCAAGCATCAGACCTGATGTCAAAATCTTAAGAGTGATGACGATTACCTCTAGAATCAATGATTAGGCGGTCGAGCTTGGGTGATGTATCCCTGTATATCAAACCTAGTTTTCATGCATACAAGATTTGGAAACAAGAAAAGTGATAACTCTTCTCAGAAGCTCAGCGGACACTTTTTTTGGCCCACAGTTCTGCTGAGATCCAAGTTGCTATGTTTTCAGCACATTGAACATTGGCGCATCGACATTCACTGATATGTTAAATGATTTTTATGCCCGGTTCACAATGCAGTGCGAGATTGAGACAAGAGCGAGGCTAGTCTAGCGCCAAATGTCAAACAAAGTTTCAATCAATGCAAATGTATGAAACAATACACAATGGCGCGAGACTCGTCCTATCGTATCGCGCTGTTTTCGAAACATGACAGCAGGCTGTTTGAGTAGCCAGAAAGAGAAAGAAATATTATCGTTGTTGCTTTTTCACTTAGACACATAGATAACATTGAACTCGCTGCCATAAATTTGGCTTTCATTGTGTACTGTGAACGAT
The DNA here is from genome assembly GCA_963555765.1 of Orthonevra nobilis. Lineage (NCBI taxonomy): Eukaryota > Metazoa > Arthropoda > Insecta > Diptera > Syrphidae > Orthonevra > Orthonevra nobilis. The sequence goes on along the minus strand of OY743226.1, from coordinate 35,252,752 downwards.
TTTAGGACGACAACGATTTCTTGCCTTGTTCTCGTCTTGGTCTCGCCCTGCATGGTGAAACGGGCATTACACATCAAAATAAAAAATTCGCTGCGACATGATTCGAGAATCGACCTACTAGGTCGATTTAAGGCGTCAGTTCCGTAAACGGCGTTTTTTACTTAAAAAGCACATTTCGAAAGTGCACCGGAAATAAAAAATATCGACTCAACTCCTCTTCTCGATGTGCATAAAAACTTTGGTCGACTCACTCATCAAATTCCAACTCGAATCTTCAGCCAGAAATATTTGACGTGAAGACGAGTCCATACTGTAGGATCCACACTTTTGCTTCGAGATTTCCTGCTCTTCCTCCAACCTTACTGTTACCCTGTTCCTGTTTGCACTAGAAAATGGCCGTGATCCAAGCAGTCTCTACTCGGCTACAGGAAACTTTTTTTTTTAAGTAATTGTAAACCTTCCCAATCGAGATTGAATTGTGAGTCGATTGAGTTTGTGTGGGCAGTGACTACTGACTACTGATGGATCTTGTAAGGACTCCTTCTCCAAGCAAAATTCACCACTCGCAAGGTTAAGTAGCCATCGGTTCATCTTTAAAACACAGCATCCAGTTCGACCAACATAGGGTACCACATAATGCACTTCAACAAAATCTTCAAATCTTTATTTATTTTTTCATTTATTTTACGAGGGTCTTATTTGATTGATAAGGCCTAACCTTATCGCATTCATTTACACCACAGAAGGTGGCTTTCGATGAAACTTTGACCGATGACAGTGTGTAAATCGATCAACGACTGAAACTTGAAGTGTTGCGCTAAACGAGAGACCTTTGGTCGTCCATTGTAATAGAAAGGTTACAGAATACAATCAAGTTTCTGGAAGTACCTTTTTAAATCCTCAAAAGAAAGTGGTATGGCAATCAGAGAAATATTTCATGATAGCAACTGAAAAATGGACAAAGTACGATCACTGTTATCGTTGGCTTATTGAGGCAAACGTTTATTGGTTTCCGGAATACACGTACTAAGCCGTTTTTAACTGATATCGATCGTATCAGATAATTTTATGACGTTGATAAATGCGGCTAAACAAAGAACTTTTTTTCTAATCACTGAAATGTGGAATTGGTGATTGATATTTTTTTTTTATTATTTTAAAGCTGAAAGATTCTGTAGAAGAGGCCAGACGCACCCCAATGATGGAAGTTATGTGAGTGAAAATTACAACAAGCCTTTCTTCCTTCATATCTTGAGCATTTGTTTCGGAGATTTTGTTTTCTTTTTTCTCGTGAATCTTGTGGCTGAGATTCAAAGAATCTCTAAGCTAAGATACTGTTGTTCATTCCCTCAATTTTGAACTCAGAATAAGATCCTCATCATTGAACAGATCGAAGAGTGTCTTGTCGTCTTTTTTCTCGCAAGCAGAACCACAAATCCGACAAAGAATTTTTCTTTAGAACGTCCTTAAAAATTTGCTGTCTTTTCGCATAATTTTGGTCCTTCGAGTTAAGTAAAATTTTGATGCTAGTTTTTGTTGAAAAAAAAAAACGAAGCGATGAGTCTTCGTCGGATCTCCGCTCAAGGCGTCGTTTATAGTTATAATTTATCCATAGGTAGATAATTCCTTTTTATTTCAGGAATAAGGGTGAAGAAATCAGACGCCAATTCCAACTTTGCTGGAATACGGTGCAGGTCTGGAGAAATTTGGAAGTTCTTGGTCCAAATATCACCTTATGAAAGACAGCCAGATCAGTTTGCACGTATTGCCGAATTTAGCTATCGCATTATAAGTAGGCTGCTAGATATATTTCTGGCCTAGGCAACACTAAGTGTTGCCAGGTGCAAACTGACATTTCCATTGGAAAGTTTGACCTTTTTTTAGTATAACATCACTCAGAACGTGCTGTCATTTTATCGTGAATTGGTTTATTTACATAAAAATGGAATTAACTCGTGAACACGAGGTGGATTATCACGACAGGAGTGCATTGATGAACTTAAATCTTGGTATGGCGATGAAGCACCATCCTAAAGTACTGTGAAAAACTGGTTTAATGAATTCAGTCATGGCCGACGCTCGCTCAAAGACGAATTCCGTGAAGGTCTTCCAAAAACGGCCGTGGTGCCAGAGAACATTGATGCTGTGCGTGAACTGATAACGCAATATCGTCATGTGACATACCGTGAGATAGAGGCATTCCTGGGCATTTCTCCCACCAGCACACATCCGATATTGCATGAACACCTGGCCATAAAAAAGTTTGTTCTCGTTGGATCCCTAACAATTTGACAATCGCTCAAAAAAAGGCTCGTGTCGATTGGTGCAAAGAAATGTTGAAAAAATACGATCGCGGTGCTTCAAAAGGCGTTTATAAGATTGTCACAGGTGCCGAATCATGGATCTATGCGTATGAGCCCGAAACAAAACAACAATCGACCGTGTGGGTCTTCGAAGACGAGCCAAATCCAAGTTGTTCGTGGAAGAAGCACTTCTAAGCAAATGGTCACCGCTAATGGTAACCGCTAATCATCCACATTTCCCGAAGAACTTTGGATAAGCGACTTTTCTATGAGCGAGACGTTGCAAACAGTTTCACGGAGCGTATGCGGTTTAGTAGGGCGGTTCTTGAGTGTGATCAAGAAGTAGTTGAACGACATTTTTGTCGGCTTAAAAATTTAAGGGAAGGAACTTCATCGTCAATTCCTTCTTATGTCTTGGAGTTCCTGCAGGCAGAGTTGGTCGCGTGGGTGTCTGACGTACGTTAATTAAGGTCTTTAAGGTTGAGTTTGTCAAGTTTTAAGTTTTAAGTGCTTAATGCACATGTGCAAACAAGGGATGTTCACATATCCGTTTATGTGGGTTTATGTTGATATATGTGCCTCTACCTATTTTCATGTATATACGACGTTCATTAATATTAAGTGATTTAAGTTCGAGTTAACTTATTTTAAGATAGTTTTTTAAGCTTAATTTTCTTAGTTTTAAGTTCTCTTTGTGTAAACATTAAACAACCGTCAATTTAAGTCGAAAAACACCGAATAAACAGTAGGATTAACATGGAGAGCCCGCATATGATCAGTAAGTTAGACAAGTAAACATGAGATATCGACCATAAACTGATTACGTTTTCAAGTATTTCTATCTGAAGGGATCTTATGATCTCCGATTTGATATGATGTCGAGCAATCATGAAACACATTTCTCTAACTCAAACATTTATTAACGGTGATCGTTTTTTTTCACTGGCGACTGTAGATTCCCGAATTACTTTACCCTTTCCAAAAAGAAGCCTCGTTATACTTTATTTATTAAGTTCTATTAAGTTTTGTATTCGTGGATTAAACAGTGGTGACAAATTCAACCTTGCAATTCACTTGTAATTTAAATTCGGTAGTTAAGTGATGATCTTGCACGGAATAACTGTGAGCACGAACATCAACGAATTTATTATAGTTTGATTACTTGTTGTTAATTATCTCAACTAACTCGAAGTAGATTGATCAAAGTTGAAGGCCGAGTTCTGATATAATACACGAAATGAGATCACTTGAAAAACGTCATCACATCTTTTTTTTAACACCTATAAAAGCGTGTTCGAAACATACGTCAGGTACTGGCCAAGCTTTATGTTGGCTAGCCTGCGATGTTCAAACTCAAAGTTGAGCGCTTGTTGATTGCATAAACAATACTGTCGTCAATAAGTTAGGAAATTTATAGTTGAATTTTTTGTACGAAATTTTGTCGGTCACTGCAATTCGGATAGTTTTGGGTAGAGAAAAAGGTCGTTTTTTTATTAGTAAGTTTTGGAACAAGACTACTTCAAGTGAGAAGAAACGAGAAAAAAAGTTGAAGATGACTTCCACTCTACGATCCAGAAGACTATTAAATTAAGAAGCAGGAGGGATCGAGAGCTTACTGTTTCAGAAATCTTTTCAGTTGATATCAGTTACATAAATAATCCTTAAAAGGAGCTTTTTGGACAGAAAGAAAAGTAGCTCCAAAATGTGTGGTCGCAACAGTCAAACAACGTGTTAAACCCGAATAATAAGAATCGATGAAATCATGGTTGAGACGAAATTTAGGCAAATAGGAGAAGAATAAATACTACCATCGGTTGTGGATTTGATCAGAAGAATAAAAAGGATTAAAGGATAACTGAAGAATGTGAAATAGGCTGCACGAACCATATTAATGCGGTTTTGTATAGGGTGACCAGATAAGTACAAAAGGGAAAAATAAATTTAACGAAACAACAAGGGTGTGAGAAAAAAATTGATTCTGTATTCATTTTGAAGCAACATTCATGGTATTATGTGTGGAATAGCACAAAATTTAAATACCTCGGGTTCGCTTCAAGCAGTCAGTCGATTTTTTGACCAACCGCTCCAATTTGTACGGCCTAATTCCGAAAATATCGACGCGAATGTTGGCCTCGAGCTCGTCCAAAGCTGTTGTCTTGTTAGTGCAGAAAAATTAATCCAGAGCTGTTAAGTCGCATGATAACATCGGCAAATTGATGATGACCTAGTCGCCATATTTCTCCTTCACAGCTTCGTCCGTTGCGTCGCTTGTTTGTCACGAAGCGCCGTCTTATTTGAACCATAGCTCAAATATAGTATATAGATGTTGATAATCTTTGGACACAGAAATTCGGTTAGCATCGCTTTATCTCTAAGACCACTGACGGTAATGGTGTCTCTTTTGTCATTTCAAAAGAAATAAGTTCAGGTGATGCTGCCACACCATGCCATAAACCGCACCAAACAGTCAATCGTCGTGTATGCATTCATGTTTGGTTGAACACTTACGGATTTTGTTTTCTCGGAGAAGATGATTCTTTGGGCACAATCTGGATCTTCAGGCAACATTTCCAGTGCCAAATAAGCTTCCACACGGCGTTGTCTATGACCGACCGTCTTCAGTTCTTTCATCAGCACAATCAAATAAGGATGTCCCAAATTTGTCCGCAAATTAAGCCGGATTGACTCTCTTCCGATGTCCAATTCAGCTGATCGGCGCCGAATCGATATTTTTGGGTGTTCTTTGATAATGTTTTTTTCATTTCACACCAATCTTTGCCTGGTTGGTGGCTAAAGGTCCAAAAGAGTCTATTCACGCTCAAACTTTTAAACGGTACGACGCATTGCTTGCTCACTGAAGCCATGATGCCGACCGACATCATGACGAAATTTACGTTGCGTATTTACACTGAGTCGGAATTTCGATATTATTGTTTAAATAATTTCTGGACGTTCGGGCGTTCTGGATAAGCCTTACTAAATATTCTTAAAGCTAAAAGTCATATGTAACTTTGCAAGATGCTGAAACAAAAATAAATGGAAAAAGTACCATTGCTTTCTGATCACCCGTTGCAAAAGATCTTAAAAACTTTCTTTTGAGGCCGCGTACGCATCATGTTAATAATCAGCTCTCTTTTTAGCTAAAAACAAAAACAATCTATGCTAAGATTATAACTAGGTACAGTTTGTTGGAATCGGATTCAAATTCTATTGAGCATTTATGGGCCCCCATTAAAAAAAAACAATTAAGGAAACCGAGTTTCTAGCAAAGAAATTTCAAAGAAAAGCACAGTCTAAGGGAAGAATGGTATAAAACTGACCCAACTTACTGTAAGAAGTTGGTGGAATCGATGTTACTAAGACTAAAAGTTGTGATTAAGCCTCGGGGTAACCCATCTAAATGCTGAATCAAATTATTTTATTGCTTAAGCTACAATTTTTAAAATGTATCAATACTTTTATGAGGTTAACTTTACTGCTCACATAAAAATTATTAGATTTTCCTTGCTTATATTCCTGCATCTTGTATCGATTTTTGCTGGTATAACGCTGGAAAAGGGAGGTGTATCATTACTTTTCTTGCTAACTATATTTCTTTTTTTCTATAGAAAAAAATTTAAAAAAAATTATAAATTGCTAACCAACAATATGTTTAAAATGAATAATTTCGAAAAAAAATGTCGACGAAGTCGCAAACGACTTCTAGCCTTGCTTTAAAGCTCTTTATAGACGACCGAACTCACATTGCGTAAAGACGAATAAATATAATATAATAGGACTACCGGTTGAAAATGTCGTTTTTTTCATTCAAATCCAATGTTCAAAGTATTCCCCATCGCTAGCCACTCATTTTTCCCATTTTTCTGGCAATTCAAAAAAATGGGAAAAATTCTGAAAAATTCGACCTTTTGACATATTTGACAAATTTGACATCATCGAAATGACGGAAGTGCTGGTCAGCCAGGCCATGTTGCATCGATCGGAAGAGATAGTAATCGGATGGCGCAAGGTCTGGACTATACGGCAGGTGGGGTAGGACATCCCATTTGATCGTTTCAAGGTAAGTTTTGACGACACTTGCAACATGTGGCCAAGCATTGTCATGTTGCAAAATAACTTTATCGTGTCTTGCGACCGTTTTCGGCCGTTTTTCCTTCAGTGCTCGGCTCAAACGCATCAATTGTCGTCGGTAGACCTCGCCTGTGATTGTTTCATTCGGTTTTAGCAGCTCATAATACACAACACCCTTCTGGTCCCACCAAATGCACAGCATAACCTTCAGGTCATGAATATTCTGAACGGCCGTCGATGTTGAGGCATGTCCGGGGTATCCATACGTTGCCCGACATTTTGGATTATCGAAATGTACCCATTTTTCATCACCAGTAACGATTCGATGCAAAAAAGACTTCTTTTTGTGGCGTTCAAGCAGCATTTCGAACATGCAAAATCGGCGTTCGACGTCTCGTGGCTTCAATTCATACGGCACCTTTCGGATCATTCCCATTGCTTTCAAACGATCGGAAATGGTTTGCTGAGCGACGCCAAGTGATTTTGCAAGTTCTTCTGGCGTTTGTGACGGATCTTGATCGAGCAATGCCTCCAATTCATGGTCTTCAAACATTTTCACATGGCCGGGGCGTTCTTTGTCTTCGATGTCGAAATCACCATCTTTGAACCGCTTAAAGCACCGCTGACACATTCTTACGTCTACAGTATAGCCCGGGTAAGCTTCGGTAAGCAATTGATGCGCTGCGGTTGCTTTTTTCTTTAAATGAAAGAAGCATATTAAAACTTCCCGCAAATGTTGTTTTGATGGCTCGAATGTAGACATTTTACGGCTTAGCAAAAACTTGTGTGTTTTCACTAATGACCAATAACCTAGACTGAAATAATTAGACAATGACATGAAGTTTCTGATGTGACAGCTGTCATGGTCAAAATTCACTTCAGACTAATAGATATGAAGTTGTCTGCAATAACGATATTTTCAACCGGTAGTCCTATTTTAATACTATTCTAAAGAGGTAATGTTTGTACCTACGAGGTAATCTTCGAAACGATCCACCCGATTTCAAAATTTCTCCCATTAATACTTACAATGGATCTTCGAAATGCACATAGAAAGAGTCTTTCGTGGCGACCAATGATTTGAGCTTCTTGTGAACGTTGTCGTTATGGTATGAGATACTTACTTGCCCTCCAATGAAGGTTTAAGACTTGAAAATCGTCTAATAAAAGAGTTCGGGTAGTTCTTAATGAGTAGAAAACGTGGCAAAATTTTTTGGACAATCAGTTCGCTTTGGTGTCACAGGCCGATGAGAGACATTGTTTAATCCTGAAATTTTTCGACATACAAATAAAAGGCTTCGGTATCAGGGGTCTTCAAAAAAGAAATTACCCTTGAAAAAGGGTTCCCACCAAAACGCAACTAGCCAAGAATCGAGTTGGCTGGAAAGATTCATCAGTTGATGCATAGAAACCTTAAAAACATTTTTTTACTTACAAGTGCTAAAACACGATAAAAATTTTACTCTATGAATTTAAATTACTGACCTCATTTATCTATTTACCCGATGAAAACAATTAAATTTAAAATGACTAAAATCTGATGACAAAAAAAATATAAATGGTCAAAGTGCGGACGCACTTAACTACAACCTGTGCGAAGTGCAAAGCCAACAAAACAAACTTTATTACACATCTTCAAAAAGAAAACAAAACTTTCCCATTATGTCACAAGGTTTGAAATGAAATGAACAAATTCCCATCGACACCAAACTTATCGAGATCACAATCAAGCTTAAGTCTCCAAGGTATATTATACAAAATGACCATACATAAGCAAAGTCCGATGTTAACGCTAACGACGCACGCTTATGCTTATGATGTAAAAGCATCAACAAAATAGAAATTAAACGACAAACAAGAAATGATTAATTTCATTCCGTAGGCCAGACAAAATTTCATCAAACCAGTACGATACGCAATCCGTCCGTGGGCAACACACCCTTTGCTTGGTAAGCGACACGCGACAGCCTAGGTTCCATCATGGCCACCACTAGGTACTTCGATTTAAGTTATGCATTCAACAATCAATCGAAGAAGAGAAAGACGAAGCAAGAAAAGAAAATAATTCACCACCACCACCAACAGCGACACCTGATGAAATTTTCAAAATGAAATTCCGAAACGGAAAAGAAATCAAAACATCGTAGATTTTTTTTTTTACTTTTCACCTTTTTTTTCCGATTTTTTTTGTCTTTATTTTTTTTTTTGTTTGTTTTACAAATAATATCCAACCGTGTAATGTTATTTGAAAAGCTTCATACCTTAATTAACAAGGTACCCAAAATGTCTCTCAATGTTTATAACAACGGTAATCCTTTGTTACGCCCACTTAAAGTGGGCGACAAACAATTAAAACAGAAATATGTTACAATCTCCACACCATGTGTGTGTGTGCTTAGCAAAATAAGGATACAACTTTTAAATCTTTTGTTTAAATAAATTATTGTCGAGAGAGAAAAAAAAAAAAATAGAAATCGAAATAGATTTTAAAAATACATAACGCCATCTAGTGGATGCCATTGGAGATTGTAGGCACCCGTTCGTACGTCCTTCGATGCAACGCATCAACATCCTTGAGGTAGAATGTACCAGGAAAGAGCACACTGATGCTGCCAGTAGGTGTATACGGCGCAGCATGATTGTTCTTCTCGCGCACCTCCATAAGCTGTGAAAAGTCTGTGGGCGAGAGCTTCTCACGCGAATTCAGCATGGGCAGCACATAGTCCAGTTTGGAGACGAATTTCTGGAAGACTTCAGCATCTTTGGTCACAGATATAGAATACATGGATGCAGCCAGACCAGAGCCATACGAGAAAAGTCCAATGCGTGAGCCGACGAGGCTGTCAGGCTTCTCGCTTACCAGCAGCGACACGAGACCCGAATATACTGATGGAGTGTACATGTTGCCCACTTGGCTGGCTAGAAGTAGTGATTTTTTGGTTTTTGTCTCAAACACATCGGCGAATTGGGTCATGAAGGCTTTCTCCACGTCTCGATCGAAGTACGTCGAGGCGAGTGTAGAGTTGGTGAATTTCTCCAATCCTGGATATTTGATTGCGCGTTTCTCCGCCGGCGTTAGGAGGTAATCGTTGAAGACCACTCGTGCCACTGATTTTTGCACCAATTTACAGAACGGCGTGTGAAAGAGCAGCGCGTCGAAATTCTCCAAGCCTACTTTGGCTTCACCTGGATATTTGGCTTCGAACTTTTTCCTATACAATTGATAGCAAGTGTCTAACGCAGACAAGTAGCATTGAATCGATAGCTTCCCATCCACAGTTGGGTATTCCGAGCTTAGGTCTGGTTTGTAAAAATCATAGGCGTGTTCCATGTGTGTGGCTCTGAGACCTCTGTCGAACACCAATGGCGCGTTTGGTCCCACAAGCATTGCAATCGCACCAGCACCTCCAGTCGGCCGGGCAGCACCCTTCGCATATACAGCTATATCCGCACAAACGGCCAGCGCCAGTCTTCCATCCCAGCTGGAGGATTCGATCCAATTGATGGAGTTGAATAGCGCTGCAGTTCCGCCGTAACAAGCATTGGTTGTATCAATTCCTTCGATGTCGGTGGCACCCTGCTCGGCAAACAACTGCATCAGGACACTCTTGACTGATTTTGACTTGTCTATTATTGTCTCTGTGCCCACTTCCAGGCGACCAATCTGCGATGTCTTGATATGATGTTTCTCTAGAAGTCGACTCACAACCGTCAAACACAAACTGTTCACATCCTCACGATCCGAACAGAATCCCATCTTGCTCTGGCCCAAACCGATGGTGTATTTTCCAGCCGAAGCTCCATCGAACTCCTCCAATTCAGTTTGATCCACATACTGCGACGGAAAGATCACATCGATCGCAAGGATTCCAACGTTTTCTGGCCACATTTCACTAGCTTAACAAATTGTACAGAAAAAAATTAATTGAACACTTCCTTAAGGCACAGGTGACTATCTATCGATCAGGACTAGTCCTCGTCGTCGTCTCGTCTCTGATGGCGCTCTGAATGGATTCCACAAAAAAAAACTTTCACCTTTTTGTTGTGTCTTCCTCTTTCTGTAACGTTGAACCACGACGTTGATGGCGGTGGCGACGGCGAAGGTGAAAACTTTCTCTCTCTTGCGCCAGTGTTCCTCTGTCCAGTGTTTCTACTTCTTCGTCTTCTTAGGCCTAACTAGGTCGTCGTCGTCGTCGTCGATTTTTTTTTCTCTTTCAAAGTAATTTCACTTATTTTTTGCTAGAGTTGGCTCCTCGTCCAAAGTGAACCAATTTTTTAATGTCGAAGCGATTAAGTAATAGATTGGCTTTGCCTCTTAGCTGCGCTTCGATTTGTTGGTTATCGCTTAGGGTCAGGTCTTTCCCAGAAACGGACAAAGATAAAGTAGATTTCCTTCAAATTAGTTGGCTTTCTTTGGTCTGCTGACTTCATGCGCTCGTTGCGACTTCCAAGTGTGGTTTGACCGAATCACGAGACTGTTGGAACTGCACACACGACCGATTTGGATTGACTCGCACGAATGACTGACGAGAAATGAAGTTCAATATTAAAATTAATACAACAAAAAAAAAAAATAAAGTGAAGAGGAACGAGTGATGTAAATTAGACAGACCCGAAGTGTCTGAGATTCGAGATTGGATTGACGTCGGGTGCGCGGTGCGACTCACCTGTTTCTTGTGGTGTGGCCTGTGTTAGTTAATACTTGACAGAGGTGTCAGCAGAGAGCTTCTCGCGGTTGGAATTTCATAATAAACGATGAAAATGTGGACAGCACTGGTGGCACTGGACAATTTTATGAATGAAACTTTGCCCAGGCAGTCATTTGACATCGGATGATTCACAGGGTTTCGGAAGAAATTTGCGTTTTTCTTGGTGGAAATCGGGGAGAATAAAAATTTGATAAATGACAGCAGCAACAGTGGGAGAGTTGACGTTACAAAACAACGTGCTCTTATTCGTTGTGTGTGAGAGAGAAAAGAGAGAAGGTTTTTTTTTTCTTATCGGCGACGGCTGATTTTGACGTTTACGATAGCACATGACTTTTATCAGTGCATCTGTTTCGGTTTGATTTATGAGGCTTTTCCAGAAGCTCTGAAACTGTGCAGGTAGATGTCTCGAATGAAAAGTGGTTTCGAAATTGACTCGGAATTTGGCAGACATATTGGAAAATTTTGGCGGTTATTTTTTGAATTTTACGCAGATGATTGCTTGAGGATGCCGATTAACGACGTTCGTTTCGACTTAACTTGCAACACCTTAAATCGAGGCAACTAAATTGATGTTAAGATCATCTATGTAAATGTTTAATTGTGTTTGAAATAAGTAAGTCGCTGAATACATCCTATGAGGACACCAAGGAAGGCGGCGGTTTTTTTTTCCGGCTAGCAAAGTTTGTCCTGTGCCAAAGACCGTGTCTGTCGCAGTTGTGAATTACAAATAAATCTAAGGAAAACCTATAAAAGGAGTTAAATTTGTAAAATATTTGGGATAAGAAAAGACCGTTTCTATAGCGACTCAACCTTCGACAGAGCTACAACAGAGGACAGAGACTGTGACAACTATGATAGAACAAATTCCAACGATGGGTGCTCTGCCTTCAGGCAGAACTGCAAATTTGAAGACGAAAGTAAGAAAAAATCTTCCTTCTTGAATCACATAGGAGCAGACCTATCCGAAATTATTTGGGACCTCGTGTAACAACGTTGCCCAGAGAACAACACTTATAAAGGGTTTTTCAACAGGGACGCTACAAAAGTAGAGCGACAGGGACAGCAAACGACGCCATATTTCTTGCCGTTCTTTTGACATTTCTCTTCAGTAAGGTTCGCCATTTCATGGTGGAAAGATAAACGAGCCAACAACGAGTCGAAATTATTAAAATTTACCACCGAAATTCGAAGTCAGTGGCCTCAACGTTAAGAGCGCTACGTCCAATTTACGGTCGTCATAATCATCCTAGCAGATCAACAATTGAGCATCTAGTGGAAAAATTTGAATCCACAGGCACAGTAAAAAATGTTCCCGTGCCAGTGAGACAAAGAAGTGCCCGTAGTGTCGAGAATATTGCTGCCGCTGAGGCTTCAGTTGCAGAAAGCCCAAATGTGTCTCTCACACGTCGTTCTCAAGCGTTGGGCATCTCTGTGACGTCGTTGTGGCGAATTTTGGGAAAAAATCTTGGCCTACATCCTTACAAGATTAAATTGATGCAAGAACTGAAGCCGCTTGACCACCACAAGCATCGTATGTTCGTGAATTGGGCTGAGCAACAATTTGAAAATGATTCGGATTTTCATCGAAAAATCATCTTCAGTGATGAGGCTTATTTCTGGCTGAATGGCTCTGTGAATAAACAAAATATGCGGTATTGGTCAGGCAGCAATCCACGCGTACTCCATGAGTCATCATTGCATCCCGAAAAAATTACGGTTTGGTGTGATTTATGGGCCGTACTTCTTCCGTGATGATCAAGACCAGCAAGTTACTGTGGGGATCGCTACCGTTCAATGATAACCGAATATTTTTGGCCCCAATTGGATGATATGAACTTGGAGGACATGTGTTTCCAACAGGACGGCGCCACAAGCCACTCAGCGAATGTCACAATCAATTTATTGGAAACCACGTTTGGAGAACGTGTTATCTCACGAAATGGTCCAGTCGCTTGACCGCGACTGAAGCGCAGAGAGACAACTCACCAGCAGAGAAAGCTTATTCTTCATTCCTCGTTCCTGAGCATTTTATCACTTTCCCCCATTAAGGAACCGCACCGGAATTTGAAGACACAATTGAATTCATGGTCACTGTAGAAATATTTTGTAAGAATCAGCATAAATATTTTTCTTCAAACGTAATTTCTTTTCTCTTAAAACCATCCCCATCACCCACAGATTAATCAAGAGTCGAGAGTAAAATGTACCCGCTCTGGAGATGAGTTCTGAAAAATTCGGCTTCCCTCGATTTCATTCGTCTAGCGAAATATTTAACCTTAAAAACAATTCGTGCGTTGAAACTACTTTTTAATTATTTGGAACAGGAACCTGCCCTTAACAAATATTTAAGGCCGAAGTTTTAAATTAAAACTGCAGGAAAATGCCGACCGTGTGCAATGAGTTGTTCCTTGTTTTTTCCAACATGAAAATTCTGAAAGGAATTTCGCTTGCCAACCGCTGGCTGTAGGAAAGCGATCCATGATAAATCCAGGAATGAACCAAAGGGAATGCTTTATGCATATCCTTTGCTCACAGAGAACCAAGTGAATTATTTACCGTGGAACTTGATTTTGTGCATAAATAATTTAATGTGTCCAATCGCATGGATTGGAAACTGCTTTGTGGTAACCAGCGCCACAGAGGAGCCTTTGAGCCTGCTTCTTCCTGAAATTGTTTTCGGTTTGCAAATGCATTTGTCTTGCTGGAGTTCAATTCAATTTGGTTCTTATAAAACTGAGTGTGAATTTGGAATTTTTTTAAAAGATTTCCATGAAATTGTGTTTGTTGTATTTAAAGGGTGACCCAAAAAAACAGTATTCGAAATTATTTTAAATAAATTGATTTTTTTTTTCGTTTTATTTATCTCGGAAGCTTTTACTTATTTATTTTTAAAGAAGATATTGGTAAAGAGAGCGATGCCATCGTTGATGCCCAGTTGGGCTCTTTTTATTTCATTTTCAACCGTTTTTTCGAGAACTTCGGGCGATAATTTTTCGCATTCATTTTTTTTTTTTGAAAGTGTCCGAAGTCTATGACTCCAAAAAAGTCTGGAGCGTGTATCCCTTAAACAGTTTCCTCAACAATTTCAATTTACGTTTTTTATGGAACAATCTTAAGAAAATTAGGGTTCATAGTCTGTCCCTGCCAGAGGGTCCTTCGAAAAAGCTTTCTTAGTCTTTGCTTTTGAATCTGATATTTCGTTGGCGATTCACCAGATTTCGAGTAAAGACTAACAGCATCGGCGCCTGCAAGCAGCGCACAACCTCGAACGTCAAAAGCACCAACGCTTACTTCCTTTGAAAAAGGTCCTATCTTCCTGCGATGTCATTCTGATGTAAATTGCCGCAGTTGGCTGGCTGGAGTGCAAGAGTCTATTCGATTTCGTCATCTATTCTCCCTGGATCCTGTTTCCAAATCAGTTTTTGATTGAGATCGGCGGGCATGGGCTTTTCTTGCACGTCAGCTTGCTCTTTTTCTCAGTTTTCTTATATCAACTTTTTTTTTGTGAGCTCATCTTGAAAATGTTGGATTTTATCCAAATTGATCCCAAACTTTACATAACTGCAGCAATGAAGACGATTTTACCGACAACATTGTCAGTAATAATGATTTTTTCGGTCTGCAGGATAGCTGTGAGTTCGGTCTAAAGGACACCACTGTAGTCGCCTATATCCTAAAGGACCTTTCATCCCAACGGACAGCAGCTCCTTTTCCGGAAGCCGTCTTGTATCCTTCAGCATAGGAGGCCAACACTTCATAGCAACGGACTATAGCCTCATCCCATTAAATTCTTACTTGTCGAAAATGTTTTCATCTAACTAACTATAGTTTATTAATATTCTCTTGTCTACTGGCTCCTTTTTTATGTTTTTGTTTTTTTTTCGACTTTAACTTAATATTTCGCTTTAATATTGATTTTTATTACCTTAAGTTTTTTAAAGGTTCCTTCTATGTCTGGGAAGACACCGAAAATTAATTCTTTGAACACATTTTAAACTTTAAAAAGAAGTTCTAGTAATCGGTCCGATTTTCGGAATTAAAAATTACAATTTTTGTATGAATTGTTTCAAGAAGGATCTCTCCCTGTGTGTGTGTACACGTAAGCTGTGGATTTTTTCATCTCCCGTATCTTCAGAACGAATTAATTGAATCTTAATAGGTGTCATTGAAGCGTTATTGCAAAATGATCATCTGCAAAATTCGTTAATTCTGAAAGAGTGGTTTCAATTAAATAACATAAAAAAAAACACTGTCAAGAAAGACACAATTTCAATGGTTCAATCAAAATCAAATCCAGGTTTCCACGGCAAAGCTTGAAAAAATATTAAAGAAATGTGAGGTTTTTCTTTTTCCTGTTCACGATTTCGGATGAGGTCTGCAACTCTGACCCATAAGGTGTTGATAAGGTTTTAAGGGCCAAAAAAACATATTTTGTGATTTTTTTTTGCGGTAAAATGAATTAGTCATCTATTATTATTAAATTTAATAACATATTATTGTACAACTTTTGAAGTAGTATGTCAAAAAATTTTCATTGAAAAATATTGGTTAATAAGCCGGTGACGTTTAATCTCCAGAAGCGCCTTGAAAAAAAAGTAAAAAGTAAACTCGGTTATATTCAATGTACGTTAATACTATATATACAATATATACAAGGTCAGCTTACATCCTTTGAAAGATGCACAGACGGAGAAAAGGACTCATAAAAATAAAGGAAAAATTGCAGGTGCTTTCTAGTGGGGGTATCGAGCGGCTACCGGGCAGGTTTAAAAATCAGGTATCACGTCTGGTCGTTCGAAACGCGGTAGTTTTACTCGGATTAACTTAAAATTTTTACCCAATATTCTCGACATATTGTTCATTCAGAAATAAAAAAAATTGAAAAAACTGAGGAAGAACTTCCCAAAACAAAAGGCAAGGGTAATAAAACAATGGTTCGAAAAGAGTCGATATTTTGAGGTCACTATCGTGTAGGCATGGTTTAAACCGTTTAAAAATCGTTACGCACAAAATCAAAATTGAACGAAGGACAGTTTGGGCCACCATGCCACGCATAAATTGTCGAGATCTGATTGCATCTATGCCTCCGAGGTGTATGGCGATGATCACGAGTTCACGGTTTGCTAAGAAATATTGGGACAGGACTTGGCAAATTCCGTTAATAAGCAAACATTTTCATAAAGTTCTTCTTAAGGTTGCTTTCGAAACAAGTAATTGAATTTGAATAAATTCTTTTGTGTATAAACTTTAGTTTTCTTATTTTTACACTAAATTAATAAAATGTAATACAAAACAAGGTTTGATATCTTTCAACTTTAAACTGAAAACAAATTCAATAATGTGAATTTCAGTTTCACCACTACTATATCAAGGGTGATTTTTTAGAAAATATCGCAGCTGTATCGGTCAGTGTTAATGATGACCATCAATTATCGATTCGTCGCCGTTCGCAGCAATTTGGGCCTCTGTTACTCAACAACGTGGAAAATTTTGCGGAAGGATTTAGGTGTGATGCCTTTCAAAATACAGCTGGTGCAAGAATTGAAGCCGAACGACCTACCGCAAACTAATATTTTTGGTGAATGGGCCGAAGATCCAATTTTTTACCGAAAAATTGTGTTCAGTGACGAAGCTCATTTTTGGCTCAATGGGTACGTAAATAAGCAGAATTGTCAATTTTGGACTGAATATCAGCCAGAAGCATTGCAAGAGCTACCAATGCACCCAGAAAAAGTCACAATTTGGTGCGTTTTATGGGCTGGTGGCATCATTGGACCGTACTTTTTCAAAGATGATGCGAATCGTAACGTAACTGTGAATGGTGAGCGCTACCGTGAGATGATATCCAAATTTTTTTTGGCCAAAATGCAAGAGCTTGACTTGTATGATATGTGGTTTCAACAAGACGGCGCCACATGCCACACAGCACGCGCAACAATGGACTTATTGAGAGGCAAGTTCGGTGAACATTTAATTTCACGTTCGGGACCGGTGAATTGGCCGCCTAGATCGTGCGATTTAACGCCTTTAGACTATTTTTTGTGGGGCTATGTTAAAGCTCATATCCATACAAACAAGCTCGCTTCAATTGACGCATTGGAAGACAACATTGAAGCATTTATTCGTGAGATACCGGCCGAAATGTTGGAAAGGGTATGCCAAAATTGGACTAAACGGATGGACCTTTTGAGGCGCAGTTAAGGTAAACATTTGCATGAAATAATCTTCAAACATGAAATTTTATGGACCGTACTATCGATTCAAATAAAGATTTCATGCATTTTTCTGAATTTTATGTGTTTTTTTTTTTGAAAAACTTTCCTATAGCTTTTAAAAAATCACCCTTTTTTTAAATTTTTGTATGGGATCACTGTTTTCTTTTAAAATGACATCATTTTTATTATATTAAAATTTAAAGTATCTACCTATTATGTAGTAAATTAGACATTAATTTTTTTTTGTAAATTGTTATGTAGAACTCAAAAGCTAAATCTGTTAAATTCGAATACCTTTTGATTCCAAAAATAGTTATCTATATTGAACATGAGCCCATGTGTTTATCCTTGAAGAGAATTTCTGCCCCAATTTCCAGCAATTCTCCTTTGATTTCAAAGTCACAATTCCTTCGTAGCCACAGGTGAACTACACAAATCTACCTCCACATATGTAAACCGCATACGTCCCATTGAATTCTATCCAAGAGCACATCAATAAACACAACAACTATCGCCTCAAGATTAGAATATTCTTAACATTCCAATCCCCCAGCGTATATAATTTTTAAATATTTTACCTTACAGCATTGAAACATGTGTAAGCTTCCCAGCCAGCGCAGAGAGTTTTGCCTCATCCAGAGTAGAGTCGGTCTCAAAGGTATACCATCCTTCCTGGTATACAATTCCACAATTCATCGAGGCATAATGCGAGCAGCATTTCGTTTAAGTTGTTAACCCTTCTTTTTCTGGTTGTTTACCCTGATACGTCTTGGATGTCCTGCGGGAGGCAAACGGTTTTTTGTTTTCTTTTTCAATGGAAAATTTCCCAACTGAGTTAAATTTGATAACAAAACAAAAACAATACAAAGAAATCCAAATGGAATTAAGCTTAATTTTTTTAAGCGGGCAAACTTTATATTTGTTTCCAAATGAATCACAATTTTACGTTGCCTCTTGGGGAGGATGTGTTGTTCTCTCTTAATTGCTGGCAAATTACTTGGGGTTGATTCCCGCTGGGGTCAGATTTTCAATGAAAAACCATGCAATTTCGTCGGATATTCGGATATTCGTCGGAGGTTGGCATTGTTGTAAATTCGAAAACTCTAGTAATTATTTTAATTGAGAAAAATTATATTCCATGCTTTTTTTTAACCATTATTACAAATTTAATGAAATATTTGCTTACAATATTAATTTTAGTTAAATATTTTTTTTTTAGAAATGTTAAGGCACTTGTTGGGCTAAAACTTTCAATCACGGTTGGTTAGGCCAAGTTTATGTGATTTTTGCACCAAGGTTCGACCTTCCCTCTGTTTGTGAACCTAGATTTCGAATTCATTCTTAACTGGAACCATGTTTTCTTGCCTGGCAATTTGCTTGTAGGGGTTTAAAACTCAGATATATTTGGACAGCGCCTAAGGACGGTGAATTTGATAGAATAATTTGCATTTGCTTAATTCGAAGTATTTTATTTGTCATAAGTCGATATTGTAGAAAGATCAGTTTTCTGCAGTCTGGTGACTTAAACAGATTCGAAACTAAATGAAAGTTTAAGATCCACTTAAAGGCAGGCGAAGGTCATCGAATTCAAGTCAATAAGCGATCGCATGGGTGTTTTATGCATCGAGCGATTGTCTTGTGGCGCCGTCGATGAAGCTAACTACACTTTGAAAGAGGAATTTTGCGAACTCTACTCCTTCATGAAAAGACACCAGGCTTCGTTTTCCAACTAACAGGATTTGACGAACCTGACAATTAGGTGAATAGTAGACAACGATTTCCTCACAAAAAGAGAGCCACACAGTAACCAAGACAGTCGAACTACCAAGCACATCTCGATCGTGTGCTGTTTGACGATGGACGCTCCTCACACATTTTGGATGTTGAACGTTCGGAGGGTTTTATGTCATAGCAGACGACTTTTAGTGGAACATTCATTTGGAGTTGGGATGTCCAATGAAAGAAAACTGAGCCAAAAAACAATAAGGAATTACAAGTTATGGACGTGTCAGCACACCGGAAATAGACTGCACCAGATCAAGGTTGATGCGAGTATGCCCGGCAATTTGCCAGTGACAAGAATCAAGCATTCGCAAAATGTTAGGAGGCTTAGCCTTACCATCGGGAAGAGCGTGTCCGGTGCTGTGACGGATGAAGAGCGGGCTTAGATCTTTCAAAAGCCGATAGCCTGACAAGCTAGAAATCTACGTTCGAATTTCATGGTACAATTAAGTCTTCATTTTTTGGCTGGCTTTGACGGATGTTTTCCCGGTTTTAGAGGTATAAATTATTCTTCCAAGCTCTTGTCGAAATTCTTCTTGCACTCTGTTTTTTTTCTTCTTTGAAACTTTAAATATTCACAATATTGTTACGTTTTAGGGCCCATTGCCGGTAGACAAATTTCAAAAACAATACCTCATTTTAATAACCCTGAAAATACACCATTCCCTTCTTTCTTCGCTTTTTTTTGCAAAACCGAATTTCCAAAACCAACTCTCGTGGCGTTTCCAACGTAATCCAGCAAGAATCAAGAAAAATAATTTCGAAAATATTTTCGAAATGTTCATTACTCTCGCTGTAGGAAATATGCTGGTGGTAAAATCTCTGCTGCTGGGACGGGAGGGTGCGGTTGTTATGGTCTCTCCACTTGCAGCAAGACTCCTCTAAAAATTCAATTAAGCCGAAACGCCAATGCAGGGATGCGAACAATCCGTGCGGTGGAAGGTTCAACTCCCGACTTGCATCCAGCATTCATCATAATGCATGCATGGAATATCCTTTATTTAGTTTTAGGTTTTTTTTCTTTTGTTTTTAGTTTGAAATGAATAACACCCACGGGGTTGTTTAGAAAGAAAGGCACAACACGGTGTGGTGTTGGCCCGAAGGATTAATGAAAGGATAGTGTGTTGGCACGATTATGAATCTACACGTTGCTAGTCGCGCGCGTCGTTGTCAACGTCATTCGTCCGCATAGAGTTTTAAATTTATGCAAAGATGAAAGGGCATGAATTGTGACGAGACATCGTGATGTATTCTCCTTGGGGATGAACTCCTTTCATCATATGCGAGGCGTAGTGTTATGCAGCGACTCGGGACATGCACACGATATGCAGCCAACAATGAGGCTACATTTTACACACATTATTCGACTAACACTGCGGATTTTTGTTGTACATTTTGAATGATGGAGCTTGTGCCAGAAGGAGGTCATGCCTCGGACAATTGCTTTATATGCATGTACATATATTTTGACAATAAGAACCGTGTGATGCATAAAAGGAATCCCTGAATGGGATTCCTGCGTAATGAACAAGTGAGCACGTTTCTTTTTTGTTGAGATGTCGTGTATGGCAAAAGGTTTGCTGAAAAAGGACCTAAGTGCTAACAGAGGTAATCTCATCACTCTCACTGATGTGCCATTTGAAAGTGGTAATTATTTTTGAAAAAAGCAAAAAAACAACAGGGAAAGGGAGTTCTGTGTTCAGAATCAACAATTTAATCAAGGAATTTCAAGGAAGACAAAAATTAAAGGATTTAATTTTTACAATATAGGTAAGAAAAAAAGTCTTTCCGAACGTAACGTAAAAATAAGATCTCAAAAAGGGCACTGAATTTGAAATCATGTCGCACAATCGTGTGCGAATGTGTAACACAGTATCTCAGTGAAAAAAGTCCCTGTCTAAGGAGGTGTGTTGAAATGTATACTTGAGAATGCATATCACATTCCTTAATTAGGAGAAGTCTCATCTCTGAAATTCCGATTCAACATTTTTAATTACTTTTGAAGATACTACTCGGATGGGCGTGCGTAATGAATAATGTTTTCTAAAAAGAATTTCAAATTATTTTCTCGGATTGGTTTTGCGGAATAATTTATTCGACAGATAACAAGGCGAACGTCTCGAAACCACACTTTGATATGGCTAATTGGCATTAGGTTTAACGAAGGCTCACAGAATAAAAGTAATTAAAATTGAAAGAAACAAAAACACAAAAAAATTATTCTAAGAGTGTGATTTGAATTGAATTAATTCGCAGGTACTAGAAGATGAATGCGTTAGGAAGGAAAAAACGATGTTCGACACGAGTCTTTTGGGGGGTTGATTTAACACCGATTTTTATTAACTTATTGAGACACCAGCTGTTGGACCATTTTTTCAAAATACATATACTGTTGCGAACTCTGATTTTGATTCGGATATTTAAGGCCACTACTGTTCTCGAGAAATCACAAAAGCCGTCAGGTATCAACAAAAACCGGCCAAGTGCGAATCGAACTCGCGCAACGAAGGTTCCGTACAAACTTTTAGGTAAGCTGTAGATGAGAAGCTTGCGTTTTTTTTTTTTTTATTTTTTCCTTTTTTTGATTCATCTTGCGAGTATCAAAATATGTGGAAAGCTTCTTTGATTTTTAAAGCTTTGTGGGACCATAGCCATAAGTATTTTGTATAAGATACCTCTACGCGTTCTTGAGAAAAAGAGTGGTGTCAGACAGACGGACAACAAAGTTATACTATAACAGTTCGGTTTTCCCTTTTGAGGAACGGAACCTTAAAAATGTCAAAAAAAAAACATTGGTTTGCGTGTGAATTATCCTGCCCACTTGATGCACTTACCATTTCGTTGTATAGTACGAAAAATTATTACCATTCGGTTAGACAAGGTACATTAAGGGTATGTGATGAGTACACATCTCATTTCTACGCGAAGAACGTAAGGTCTAATTTAGCTTATGAAATGTTGAATTATCTCAAGAACCAAAGGATGTTCGTGATCCAAATTTAATGTCCTTTTCTGTAAGGACTGTGATAAAATTAAGCAATCTTCGAATGTTGTGACCTTTCTTACCGGTCAACTGGCTCATAGATGTTGTGATATAAGTTTTTTTTTAAATAAAAAAGCGTTAAACAGTCCATTGTTGCGCGTGCTGTGTGGCATGTGGCATCGTCCTGTTGAAACCACATGTCATGAAAGTCAAGCTCTTGCATTTTGGGCAAAAAAAAGTTGGATATCATCTCACGGTAGCGCTCACCATTCACAGTTACGTTACGATGCGCATCATCTTTGAAGAAATACGGTCCAATGATGCCACCAGCCCATAAACCGCACCAAATTGTGACTTTTTCTGGATGCATTGCTGATGCTTCTGGCTGATATTCACTCCAAAATCGACAATTCTGCTTATTT
This sequence comes from Orthonevra nobilis, assembly GCA_963555765.1. NCBI lineage: Eukaryota > Metazoa > Arthropoda > Insecta > Diptera > Syrphidae > Orthonevra > Orthonevra nobilis. The sequence goes on along the minus strand of OY743226.1, from coordinate 35,230,267 downwards.
ACGTACCTATTGAGCCAAAAATGAACTACGTCGCTGAACACAATTTTTCGGTAAAAAAAGTGGATCTTCGGCCCATTCACCAAAAAATTTTAGTTTGCGGTAGGTCGTTCGGCTTCAATTCTTGCACCAGCTGTATTTTAAAAGGCATCACACCTAAATCCTTCCGCAAAATTTTCCACGTTGTTGAGTAACAGAGGCCCAAATGCTGCGAACGGCGACGAATCGATAATTGATGGTCCTCATTAACACTGGCCGATACAGCTGCGATATTTTCTTCAGTTCGCACTCTACGTAAGCGTATTGGTGGTTTAATGTCCAACAATGTAAATTTGGTGCGAAATTTAGTCACAATAGCCCGAATAGCCGCTTCAGTGGCTCGATTAAACTGACCATAAAATGGAAGAAGCGCGTTGAACTTTCTTAACAGAGCAAGCGTTGTTCGTTTGTAAGACGATTCATGGTTAAATTATAGACCAAACTGAAGATGTTCGACAGTGAAACAAAACACGAAACGTGCGTCTGTTGTTTAAACTAGTGTTACCAAAAAGATAATAGCAAAAAAATCACCCTTTTTTATATCGTTGCATATTAAACGGAAGTACGGAACCCATCGTGCGCGTGTTTGATTTGCACTTGACACTGAGTGACAATGTCAGTTTAGGTATTCTTAGAACAAAAGTTGCAAGTTGCAAATATCACAGTTAAAACAAGGAAACCAATTCAATATTCATGCCAAAAGGAGACTGATCCTCGCCTAGGTCCTCCATCAGCTGACTTGTTTATAGGGCACAGATTCGTATTCTACTGGAGGTCTTGAGCGTTCAGATCAAATTGGCTTAGGAGTTTGAAGAATTGAGTGGCCATGGTAGAGGTTCAGGTGAGATTTTTCAAAAAACTACAAATTTCGGATCAAAGCAGATTTGAGACGAAAGTCAATCGCTTTAAAATAGATCAGGACGAAAACTGTTGGCATTGTCGGAATTTGACAGTTCAAGGATATCAGGTCAAACAATTTGATTTGTATTTACTGAGTTAAAATTGCTTTTCACATTAAGATAAATCTTATAATCTAGCGAAAGCCTTAAACGAAGAATCGTCGCTCGGAATTTAGACATGAATATGTAGGTGCAATCAAAGCGAAAGTCCTTTGTGACCGAGGAAAAACTAATCTGTTATAGAGATAATCAGGTTGATGTGTCTGTATGATATCGTGCAAACATGTTTAGGCTCGAAGTGCTAGCAAGTTATCGAACGTACAGCCGACAAACGGACACGTGATCGTACCGACGGAGGCCATATTTATAACGAGCGATGTTATTATATACAGCATTAAGCTTCCTTTTACTAATACAGTCAACTTTTCCATAAATCTCGCACCCATACAGTAAATTTGGCAGAAGGAGTGTTTTCGCCAGCATTGTCCTTACAGCTGTAGGAGTAAGCATCTGAGCTGACCAGAGGAATCGGAGACTTCCATAGACCTTGCCAATAGCCGCGTTGATATGTGTTAGTCCAGGTTAGGGAGCTGTTAAAAAAAAATCCAAGATTTCTTGCAGTATCTAGAAAGGGGACAATTTCTCGCCCAAGCGATTTCGATTTTACTGGGTTCAGAGACAGAAAGTTACGTTGAGCCCATAGACGGATGTTTTCCAACTCATCGTTTATCTGCGTAATGACTTGGACTAAGCAATTAACGTTACCACTCAGAGTTAACTGGACATCATCGGCATACATGTGTATAAGACACCGTTGGAGAATTTTAGGCAGATCATTACTATATAATGAAAAAAGGACAGGTCCAAGAATTGATCCTTGAGGGACTCCACTTGATACTTTGAGAAATCTTGAATGTTTGCTGTTGACCACAACACATTGCTGCCTATCGACTAAATAGGAATACATCAGCTTTGCAGATTCTCTTGAGAAATGGTACATGTTCTGGAGTTTTCGGCACAGAAGAACATGGTTGACGGTGTCAAATGCTTTTGAAAAGTCTAGGAGGTTTAAAAATGTAACATATTTTTTATCAATGGACTTTCTAATATCATCGACTTCTACAATCAGGGAGTTAAATTGTGTTGGGATGTTTCCCTTGGTAGATAATGGGTTTTATGAAAAATGCAGACAACTCGTAGATTCTGAGGACAAATCTACCTTAAGTCGAATTTTCAATTAATGAACTGGGGGCCAACAAGATGAAAGCCAGTTCTAAGCATGTCACTAAAATCGTAATGAAATGACTTGTGGACTAGCAGCTTTAAACTATGCCTCAACTTAAATGCGATCGAACATTTTTGGGCATTTTTCGAGCGGTTTTTTATCAAGTATTAGACAGATTTAATGGTAACGTATTCCGGACGCATCCACAGAAAATCGAATGAAAGCTTGCGAAAGAGAGTAAATAGCGCCCTACTGAACGGAAGCTACACCCTTTAACTGCAAGAAACCTCGCAATTAAACACAAGTCACCTGTCAGCATTTTTACGGGAAACGCGGGAGATTAATTGTACCATATAAGAACAATTGGCGAAGGTTTTGCCATTTCACCAGGACACCGTCCTGATGTCAAAACTTTCTCGAGACTCTTTGAAACAGAGGAAGGATGAGTACTCATATGTCGTACAAATGAGTTCGGTTTTGAACGCCGTGACGAGAGCACGCAATTTCTTGTGTATGCAGCGCACCAAAAAAAAACATAAACAAAAAGAAGTACTGAGCTAGTTTTCCTTGAGATAGTGACTCTAAACAAAAAACACATCAAAAGTGGAAATTAGTGATATATCAAATACTTGCGCTCCAGAATCCATTCTGGAGCACAACGTGAAATCAAGTAGTGTCAAGTTGTTCACTAACCAATGTGAAAAAAACATAAGACCTAACCAAATCATGTCGCACAGTTCAAAAGACATGATTATAATTAAGGCATCATAACCAATAATTCTGATTATAATCAAATCAGAAACAACGATTCCATCGGAACCCGCATGGCGACGGAGTAAGATGGCCAACACGTCAACAGCAATGATTGGACAACTGTCATCACAAACCTCAAGCAGGCTGCAAATAATTATGGAAGCAAAAAAGAAGACGTAATGTTACAGACGACACCGAATCTTCCGTGCAATCAAATTTATCTAATCCATTCCATTCCATTCCATTCTGTCGGATATAAGTTCAACATCATCTGTACTACCTGAGAGCAAAAAATCAAAAAAAAAAAAAACGCAAACACAAATGTCAGAGGTACGCAAAAGGCCAAAATACCAAAAGACAAACAAATCTCGGATGACAACTCGAACCATGCTGTAAGCAATAAATCTTTCTGTCCACCCATATTTATTTTTGGTGCGAATTGTAGTTTGATTAGTAGTGTATTAAATCTGGCAGCTTCAGAATGTAAGGTTGATAATTTTAATTATAAATTCGTTAATCTAGGTTATATGAAAAGTAAAGTATATGTAAACAATGCAATGCTAATGGTACCATAGTAAATAATTGGTTTTAAAATGGCCCATTTCTTCAACTCGACATGATTTCTCCGTACAGCCCGACATTCCCTAGATCTTCTTCTGTTTTGGATCTTTTTATAACGTCCTGTTCACTGAATGTTAAAGAAAATACTTTAAATGGTGGATTATGCAATACGTTTTCAACTCTTTCTGACCATTTTGGAATACAGATTTTGATATATATCTTCAACATTACCCCCATATTGATAGCACCAAAATGCTACATTAGTTTTAAAGACACTAACTGGGATGTATTTAGAAACCAACTCCACTTAAGCTTATCGCAGCTAAACATTCCTACAGAAAGAAATATGTCTAACTCTGAAATAGACAATGCAATAAACGAGGTGAATAGGAAAATTATTTCATGTATTCAAAGCAACTCCTCTTATCAAAACATAAAAGACCAAAGATACAGTATGATCTCAGCACAAACTCACAATCTTATTATGATTCGATCCATTTGGCTCAGAAAACTTAAACGAATTTATCACCGTCATCTGAATATTGTAAATCAGGAGTAAGTACAGCTTAATTCCAGAATAAAATGCTTAAGTAGAATAATAAAGGAAAGAGTGAAAATAGATATCGACAAAGCATTCAGTGAGCGTTTGCACAAAATTAGACCATCCCCGCAAGGCTTCAAAGAAATCGATAGGATAACTGGAAGGAAATATTTTGGAACAGATACTGCTAAAGATAGTCTTTATTATAATGGTCGAGAGTTAGCTGATATTGAATCTAAACTAAACGCATTTAAAGACTTGTTCTCAAATTTATATCTTGGAAATACACCTAATTTTGATCAAAACCTGACTAACCAAGTACTTCAAACAGTCGACGATTTTTACAAATCACAAGAAGGCGTTTATCTAACATCCTTTTCCCCCAACAACACTGCTTTAAGTTAATTGTCTTCTCCATTCACTACTCCAAATAAAATTAATCTAAATAGAATGAATACAAATAACAAAAGATCGCATGGCCTAGACCAGATATCAAATTTTGTGCTTCGAAAATGTCAGCACTCATTAGATGTTACACTTTCAGTTATACACAACCATTGCATAAACAATGGTTATTTTCCCACAGCCTGGAAAAAGTCGAAAATCTTACCCATAGCAAAAAAAAAGAGCACTAGAGATGTAAAGGAATTTCGTCCTATATCATTGCTCTCCAATGTAGGAAAATTATTTGAGCGTGTTTTATCAGAATCACTGGATAATTTTTGCGAGGAAATGAATATCATTCCAAACAACCAGTTTGGTTTCAGGAAGGGACACTCAACGGAGCATGCCTCTTTACTTCTATGCAACAAGATAGTCCACAACCTGAGGCAAAGAAAATGTACTGCTGTATTAGACATAGACCTACAAGATGCCTTCGATTCTATTTTGCACAAGGGGTTAATTTTCAAGTTAGTAAGGAATAACTTTCCTGCTGTCCTAACTCGAATGCTAGCCAGTTTTCTAAGCTCACGAATTGCCTGTATATCTGTATATATTTCTTCAGGAGTTTCCATTCGGTGACCCGATTGCAAACGAGCCGGGGGCTATTTTGTATGCCGATGACACCATCGTCCTAGTAAGTGATATCAGACCCCATACTGCTCTAAATAGAGTCAGAAATTAGATACCTACTTTGGTTTCCTATCTTAGTGCTTGGGGCCTAAAAATAAATACAGGATAATGTGGATTGACATGTTTTAGAAATACTTATGGAAGAGGACATCGATTAGCTGTGAAGGAAAGTAGAACGCTCTCCTTACATATTCTTGATTTCCTAATACCTCTAAAAACAGAGACAAAGTACTTGGGTATACATTTGCAAAACAGACTGTTATTTAACAAACACGCAAGAAAAGTTGTAAGTAAAGCGAAAGTAGCTACATCCATATTAAAGCAGTTGTTTTATTCTAAACAGCTATCACAAAATACCAAATTATTATTGTATAAAACTTTAATCAGACCGATAATAACATATGGCTTTAGTTCATGGTTTACCATATCGCCTACGGTAGCGAACGAAATTGAAGCTTTTGAAAGGAAATAAAAAATGGTTCTCCAACAAGTTTTTATATAATCTAACTAAGGTAGTTCCGCTGATGACATATATGACCAATATCTTGCAGAAAATACTGCAAAGCATGGCTTCTCACACTAATCCGCTCATTAAAGCGTTATGGGAGGCAAATGCGTTCGAAAGTATACTATATATGATAATTATTATCTATCGCCCTTCAATATCATGGATACTAGGTCGCGTTCTATGTTCGAATCAAATAGAAGTTTAGCATTACCGTTCTATGAGAAAGCTTCATCGTCTAACCTGAGAGGATAATTTGTAGCACATCAAAGTAATTGTATTGCATACTATATACTTTGGTATTATATTAAAACAGAAATAATATTGTGATAGTCCGTGCTGGTTTCGTATGACTTGTTCGTATATACATTGATATATATCGAATTAAGTCAGTATGTCAAACCTGCGCGTCACTCCTCCCACTTAGATTTAAGCAAAATTAGCTTATCGTGTTTTTATTTGTCTAGTCATTAATTTTAAGTCGGCCTACAAGAGCCAAATTGTAAAAGTATGCCGGGAGCAAGCATATTTCACTTATTACACTGTAAAATTTATAAGGTTTTCGTTAATGTAATTGTTCTTTAGATAATATGTATCTATACCAAATCGATAACTATTGTTGTGCCAGATAAAATTATTACAGTCGGCTAATTGAAACCAAATGTATTAAAAAAAAACATGTAATTTTTATGTATGTCTCAATAAAATGAATGAATGAATGAATGAATGTCGTAAAAATAATGATATGGTCATTGTATCAGGAGAATTAAAACAAGAAAGAAGGATCCGCCTATCATCAGAGTCCGCATTGTGAAAAATAATATGAGATTGTGTAAAAAAATATTCAAAGGAAGCAATACAGAAAGGATAAGCGCTGTACGAGTGGAAGGAAAACATTCTTTACCATTTTTTCCAAGCTAAATACATCTTAAATATCGTAACTCTAAATCTAAGCCAAAGTCATCAAATCTAATAAGACAATGCACTTCATTGTTATCAAGCAAATTTTCTAAAAGTTGATCTTTTAAAGCAAAGCACGTTCGCAGTTCCGAAACGAGCGGACTGTTAACTAGGAAATAACGCACTAAAAATCTTGCGAATCATTTTGCAGCTTTAAAGGACATTTTTTGAGACACTAAAATATGAAACAAAATAATTAAAGGACATCTTTCTGCCATTCGAATTAATTAACGAAATAACCTTTGTTATCTTATTGATTGAGCCAACAATGATTTAAATCTTGATTTAGACTTTGGTACAATCTCTCTTAACCCACTTTTGTAGGTTATCCGCAGGTCTTAATTTTCAAACTGAATCTGCTACAATAAAACTCAAATGACCACATGCTCTTCTTCATTCCCCAATTAAGTTATTGGCATCCTTTCCAATTTAATTTCAACTCATCTATCTAAGCGCTGAATAAAAGAAAAGAGCAATAATCCAACAAGACGACAACCCTACTCTACACCCTGCTCGCAAGCATCCTTATCGCCATACAATAAACGACATTTAACCTTCATCCTGTGCCCATATCCATTCATGTGTATGAACCTCCTCTCAGACGTTCAGACGACCCTTAGACTGATTTTATTGTTTTTCTCATTTTAATCCATCAGCCACACGCTTGTGGTGGTATGCTTTGCTGTCTCATATCCTGTGCCGTGCTTCCCCAAAATATGAATTTATCGATTCGAAGCACTTCACACGAAATCATTTCAACGTTCCCGCTCCCAAAAGGATTAAACACATTTTCGACAATTCCAGCCAACAGCAACGTGCCGGCGATGCTTCCTGTCAATAAAAAAAAACGAAAACACACATACACACCAAACCTAGCGTATCCTTGGAGGAGTACTCTTATGTGTATCGTCGTCGCTCGAGTGATAAAACCCATTGGGATGCGTAGCACGTAGAGGCTATTTTTGGCAAATAACGTATGCGCCATGCTATTAGGTGGCAATATGTCCATTCGGTGATACAAGCACCCATCAGCCATTCGGCTGTCATCATGGAAAGGTGCTGACAAATCGTTTGGTTCTCAAGTGTCCTAAGGCTTGATATCGGAATGCCGAGAGGAGTCACTCTGGCATTAAGCGATTTATTGTCAGTCAAATGAATAAAACCAATAAAAAGGATCCGTCCTTATGTTGTTGTTGATATTGCTCTCGTTTGTTTTTTTTTTATTTTTTTTTTTCAAGGACGAGTATCCTTTAGCTTTAGGATGAGTTTAGCTAAATTGAATGAAGATATTTTGTTATTTTTTAGATTCAATGATATCCTGTTCAAGTGCGTCGGAAATTTGACAATGTTATGAGAAGCTTAGAATAATGATGGTTTTGGGGATTTTTTTTTTATATTTTCAAGGCACTTTGTTGTGATTTGAAAGGCTTTGAAATTGTGTCCAGATGGGTTTTATATAAAAAGAAACAGGCTGTTTGAAAGGACATTCAATAGCTCTGAGCAACTTGAATGTTTTATTGGGATCCGGTTCATTTTGTGTGCGGCAAGTTCATGAGCAATGACAAATTCTAAATTAAGGCTCAATAAAGGGTATCATGAGATCTGTTTAAGTCCTGTAACCTTAAATAATACCAGCGTGAGCTTCAGGAGGAAAAATTTGGATTCGTTCCTAAAAAATTGACCCAGAGCACCTTTATCCTTCTTTGATAACGTCTATACTATGATCGAGGCTATTAAGGTCTCGAAAATTGTCAAGCTAGTCCTCCTTGAAAGTGCTTTTTGATTCTAATTGTTTTTTTTTAGGCTAAGGCAACAGCGAGTGTCTAGAGTAATTCGTAAGTGATTTCTGCGCAGCTGTTCTTTCATTGATTCACTACTGGCTTAAGGGAATTGAAGTCTTTGACTGCCTTAAAGTTGTTTCGGTCTATTGTGATACTAAATTTTATGCGTCGATGAGGAAGGCACCAATAAAACGGTGGTCGGGTCTTCTTTGTCGTCTCGAACCTGAGGTCTGTGATTCGAAAATCCAACATCCAGGAACATAGAGGATCATAAGTGTCCATTCGCTCGATGTTGCCGAGCCAGTTTAGTCGTCGTTTTTTGGCTTTTTGTACTACATCCCCGCCTTGATACAGCTCACAGAAGTCATGGTTATATTGTCTTCTCCATTTGCCCTCCTCGCATAATGGTCCAAATATTCGACGAATAACTTTTCTCTCGAAAGTGTTCAAAATCTGATCTGCCTTCCTGCTTATCGTCCAGCACTAAGCTCCATAAAGCAGAACTATCAGGATCAAAGTTTTACATACGACGCCTATTATGCCTTCCGAGTAAGGAGTCTTGTTTCGTCAAACCAAAGTAGCAGCGGTTTCCTAGGATGAGTTTTGAATTGTTTGGAATATTTCGGACTTACATTGCATTGTGGATCAGGTACGGTCAGGCATGGCACCGTACCAGAGTACCGCAACCATGTTTGAAAAGTTCCGCTGGTAGACCATCAGAGCTGGCGGCCTTCTTGTTTTTGATAGCTGAGCCAGCCTCTTCCAAACTGGGAGGGGGAATGGACTCTGCACTGACTGGATGCGGGGTCTCTTCATGCTGTATCACTCACTCTCTACCTGATGGAAATGCTACTCAAATACATCTTCTATTCCTTGTGCTTCTGTGATTCGGTAACTCCTTTTAGCAAGCCCTATCCATTTTCTTTACAATTGGACAAGTTTGGAAGCTCGTTCGTTTAAATGTCGACGTGTGCAACGATGTGGATTTGGAGCTTCTCTTCAAAGATTTGATCGATTGGGGAAATTGCCGGCGAAAATCAACGCCGATATGAACCAATCAGGTCGTTGGGAAGCAGTCTACATCTTAAAAGCTCAACAGAATGTCCCCCAACCTTTAAAGCATCCTTTAACTTGAGTTTGGCTATCACCATTTTCACGTCGTCCGTTGTCATGAATTTAAAATGTGTTTGCCTGCACTCCTCATCAGAAAATAGGCTTGAACTGGCCCGTTGAAACTTAATTCATCAGAGGCGACAGCTCTGAATACTTTCTGGAGGTGTGATAGGAAATTCGGCTTATAGGTTTCTCGAAGTCTGTGAAATTCTCATTCGAAAGCAGGGTGCAACTCAGTCGACTCGGACCATCCGGACATCCAGAATGCTTGAAGAATGTCGTAGTGCCTGGCCACATGGGCATGGGATTGAAAGGAATGTCGGTTGAAAAAGGTAGCTTTTTAGCGAGTTGGAAAGAGAAAGGTTGATTGTACCGAAAATCCGAAATTCTTATTCGAGAGACGACTTTCTGGGCATGAATGTTTCGTTTCTAAACAATACCGCTTTCTTCGGGTGGACGCAACAAGTTGCATGAAATGTTCGTGGTGCTGATAGTCAAAATTATACATGCCAAAATTTTGGTGCCTTCAGGGTTTTATCGATTCCCATTACTCTTTTTTTTTTGTTGTAAGCTTTTTGTTTTTAGCAGCACAAAAAGACATATCAGCGGTTGCAAGAAGCATTCCTGTCGCTTAAAAAAACAAAAACAGTTTCAAATTTCACTGTTCATCTATCTATCAATATGCCATGGCCATGCCTGTGTATCCAGGGACTTACTTAGATCGCGGTATGACCAATTTGGGTGGCGGCTTTCTGATCTTGACACCATCAACTACCTTTGAGGATTTGAAGAGTGTTAAATGTGTCCTCTTTGCTTCCTCTTATCAAAAAATGTTTGTTGCCTTTCCATGGTAAAATCTGATCGCGTCTGTCGAAGGAGACTCGCGTCTCTGCGAGTGTGTCATCCCCGGTTATTACACAAAACGCTCAAAAACATACGATTTATGTTCGAATAAATTGAGACTTGAAATTGATTCCGGTAAGGAAATGGAAAGTCTTGTGAAGGCCAAGATCAAGATACAAACCCAACGTGCCGTAGACGAGGCTTTCTATATGATTGAAGAAGATGTCTGAAAAGATGATTTACTGTTGACAAGAGGTGTTATATCCACTTGGGACAAAAAGCAACTCCGACGTAGATTCATCCACTTTCGATGAGTAGAATAGGAGATCCTGAAAAATATCCTCTTCAAAGCACTCATCTTACAAGATATTCTATATGGAGACTTATGTTGAGCGGCTAGCAGAAAATCAGCGCAGATTTTTGGGACCTTCGAAAGAAAATCACTCCGTTGGATATACAAGGAGGTCAGATCGATGAGAACGTACAACTGTCAATTCTACGAGCTTAACAATCGTTCTGCCACACTGCGAGAGTCGACAGTAATATTCTTGCTAAAACTGTCCCCGAATCACAGTCATCAGGCTTGTGATTAAAGGCAAGACTGGACCTTAAGTTCAAGGACCAAGCAACCGCAGATTCAGCGAAGGTTATTCTAACTATGAAGAATGAAAAGCTGGTTTAGCTCAGGCTCTGATCGTCCAAGGATCGATAACATGATGTGTTGGAATTCCAAGGTAAATTGGTGCAAACCTTTCTTTTAATCAGTCGTGGAATGGTTGTCAAGTCCTTATTTCTCACTTTACTGAGTAGTAAAGACCTGAAAACATGTTCAAAAATGTAAAAATGTTTTTCCATCTGCATCTGTTGTAGATTTGTTTACTGAATACTGTGTCAAAGCTCCAACAAAAGGTCAAATTCGCTACGAGGAACCGTTTATCAGCCCAAAAAATAAAGGATAAATAAGATCTCCTTATTAGTTCTCTGTAAATTGCTCACGTTTTCAACGCCACCCTCAACATCAGATGGACGAAATTCAAAGCAATGCCATGTTTGACCAAGAGCCACAAAGTCAAGAGAATAGAGTTCGCCCGAAGTTACATGTCTAGGACCGACGAATGACGTTATGTAATTTAGACGGGCCGGACTGTTACAGTTGTTACTGACATAATTTTAGAAACACTTGTGTGGCCCGATCAAAATGCAATTTTGGGGGTTCATCTGTAATGGTAAGGGGAGCATTTCCAACGGGTTTGGCTTGAAATTGGCTCCGAAACCTTACACAATTTGACTGATTCAATGCTCAATCTGATATTCAGAATAAAGGGGGTTACACTATATAAAGGGGTTTTCAATAAGAGCGCCACAAAAGTTTTTTTTAAATAAAACAAAAACGGTTTGGAAATTCTTTATTCCTGTGAAAGTACGTTTGATGCCAATATGTATGAAACTCGATTTCTTTTGCATGGCAACCACGGGCACGCTTGCAGAAGTCCAGACGCTGAACCCAATTTTCAACGGTTTTCAAGCATAAATCGGCCGATACTGCTGCAATTTCACGTTCGATATTCGTACGAAGTTCATCAATCGTCGCTGGCTTGTTCGCATAGACCATAGACTTGACGTAGCCCCACAGGAAATAGTCTAGCTGCGTCAAATCGCGCGACCGAGGCGGCCAAGCGACTGGACCATTTCGTGAGATAACACGTACTCCAAACTTGGTTTCCAATAAATTGATTGTGACATTCGCTGTGTGGCTTGTGGCGCCGTCCCGTTGGAACTACATGTCCTCCAAGTTCCTTATCATCCAATTGGGGCCAAAAATATTCGGTTATCATTGAACGGTAGCGATCCCCATTCACAGTAACGTGCTGGTCTTGATCATCACGGAAGAAGTACGGCCCAGTGACGCCGCCGGCCCATAAACCACACCAAACCGTAATTTTTTCGGCAAGCGGCTTCAGTTCTTACGTCAATTTAATCTTGTAGTGATATAGGCCAAGATCTTTTCGTAAAATTCGCCATAACGACATCACAGAGATACCCAACGCTTGAGAACGACGTGCGAGAGACACATTTGGGCTTTCTGCAACTGAAGCCTCAGCGGCAGCAATATTCTCGATACTACGGGCACTTCTTTGTCTCACTGGCACGGGAACATTTTGTACTGTGCCTGTGGATTCAAATTTTTCCACTAGGCGCTCAATTGTTGATCTGCTAGAACGATTATGACGACCATAAATTGGATGTAGCGCTCTTCACGTTCAGACCACTGACTCCGAATTTCGGTAGTAAATTTTAATAATTTCGACTCGTTGTTGGCTCGTATATCTTTCCATCATGAAATGGCAAACCTTACTGAAGAGAAATGTCAAAAGAGCGCCAAGAAATATGACGTCGTTTGCTGTCCTTGTCGCTCTATTTTTGTAGCGTCCCTGTTGAAAAACCCTTTATTAAAAAATTTTAACCAATTTTGATGCAAATTTTTTAGCAGCTTAACTTAAGTGCCTATAAAATTTTCAGATTTTCATACAAAAAAATATTATTGGACATCCTGAAATATATGCAAAAATAAAATTGAATAAATAAAAATAAATATAAATATACGTAAATAAATAAAATCCTAAAACTGTATGTGCGTTTAAACGAATGCCTACCACTGTATTTCAACTCTGAACATTCCTTTCGAAGCTCACCTCAAAAATTCCTTAACTCAAAACACATTAAAAGGATGCATTGAAAAGGTTCATTTTCGCTAAGGCAGTGGGAGTTAAAATATTGAAAAAAAAATATGTGGAATGTGTGCCCTTTCGGCATCTAAAGGAGCTATTACATCCCTACGGATGGAAAGTCTATGTAAAAATAAAATATCCTGCAAAGCTCAAATTATTTGCTTATCAATCCGCTCCAAAAGTGTCCACAGGAAATCCTCTACAAACTTCCATAAACATGCCATCTGTCTCTCTGGGCGACTTCTTTAAACTGTTCTAAAGCAGATTCGCCACACGCAACCTAATGTCTCATAATTTAAAAAGTTAAAAACAAAAAAAAAAGCTCATCTGTACTTGGTAAAACTTTAGCCTAAGGATTCAACGTTCTCAAAACGAAATGAGCACACGAAAATACTTGTTCCCACTCTTTTAGGTGCTCGTACCTTATCGTTTCCACATCAAGACGACTAAAACACACCCTGTCGGAATCACCTCATAACCTGCAATATGTCACATTCCATTAGGAACTTAACTCTCGACAAAACTTTGCCATAACAAACTGTTACCATCGGAAAACGGGACGTGCAAGAAAAAATCGCAGAAACTTGCAGTTTTATCGCCAAAAAAAAACTATAACAAAAAAAACTGCTTTTTGCAGTCTGCAGCAGTTGAATGCTTAATTAAGTCCTTTGCAACGATTCTTCCTTCCACACTTTTACACTGCTAACATATCCTTGCGATTATATAACCATATGTATGTAACCAATTGTATGTAACCATATGTATGTAACCATATGTATGTAACCATATGTATGTAACCATATGTATGTTCGATTGTAGGTGTACTTGCATACAAGGATAGCTAATTAATCGAGCTGAGCTGCTGTTTGCCACTTTTTCTTATTAGGAAACTCCGATTCTTGCCGCACATCCTCTCGAATTGTATGTTGTCCTTTCGATAGTTGCGAGATTTGTTTTTTTTTTTTGGCAGTGCTAACCGTCTGCTGCATTCATGGCTCGTACGACGACGGTGAGATAAACTTTTGGATTTAGGTTCCCTTCTCTCACATAATTAAGTTTCAACTGATGGAAAATTTACGAAGCACCAACAAAGACTGGTATCTTTACACGTACAAGTACAGAGAGCAAGGACATCAAACAAAAAGAAAACAAAAATGTGTTTTTTTTTTTTCATTCGTTTAAAGATTCCTTGTGGCAGCACAGCGTCTGAGAAACGTGCATCATGTGAGAATCTGCTTAGGTCTCCTTTTTTTTTGAAACATTTCTTCGATTCCTTTTCTGCACACATCCTTTTAGTGTTCCTTTTGATTCCTATTAAATTACTTTGAAAGGACATTCGAAAAAAAAGCGGAAATGTTAAACCTAATTTCATTGACCATGTCTGCGAGAGGTTTTTAGTATCTCGACTGGCTGACGCAGATAGAGGAAGTATCCTTATGTCCTTGCAACTTCAACAAAAAAAAAAACAGGAACGACAACATATGCCCCGAGTCAGTTCATCTTCGTAAGCAGGAAAATCGCATACAGATGCACAAAATTATGTGAAATGTCGCAACTTACTGGATGGACATGACAAAAAGGATGTCACAGGAACAACATAAAAAAAAAATATAAAGCAATATTTTTTGTCGTCTTGGAAAATGACGAAACTCTGTGTAGAGCCTGTGGGTATGGAGTCCTTAAAAATCAAAGGCAGGTACACGGCAAGGACAGAAAAATGTCCCTTTTTACGCTTTTCTCGCAGTTAGTGTCCTAAAATGTTTGTATACCCATAAACGTACTCCTACGTACGTTTAATGGAGTAACCATCCTCGGGCCGTCGTCTTTTAGTCGCCGCGCACTCTTCCAGGACGTGAGGAGAATTTGCGAAAAAAAAAATTACACAACACACTGAAAGAAAAAAAAAAACCCCGTCAGGAATCAAAGTTTTTCGGGGATTCGCTTCTTTCGTCCTTGTTATATTGTACGGTCCATGGAATATTATGGCATTCATTAAACGTAAATTCACTTTGGATAAGGAGGATGGGTACGTACGTTCAGCATCAGGTACTACATGGGCTCTAGAGGAGCAACGAGGACGAAATTTTATTGAGAGGATATCTCGTTGGCACAGCAGGAAGTGGGACAAACTACATTTGGGTGAGATTCACTGGTAGACTGTTTTTCGTACCTTTTTTTTTATTTCTGCGCCTGAAAATTCAGTGGATATCGGGTAATGTGTCCAATTATATCGAACTCAGGGATGTGAGGAGTGAATTTCGTTCTTTTTTCGGTTCACACTCTCGAGGGGGGTTGTTCTGAGAAATCTTTGGAATGCGATATCTTGTAATGATATTGGGGGTAATTTTCCTAAATTGGCATTTATTCGAACGGTTTTTGATGGAGAGATATCGAGAGAGAGGGAGAGATACTATTGCAAGGATGAGTTGATTTTAAGTGAGGCAATCGATTTGGATTCTGGGAGAGAGTGGAAGGATTTACAGATGGTTCCGATGGAATTCGTTGGGCTGTATTGTTCAACTCTTGAATGGGCCAAGTGATGGGCGGTTAAAACGTTATCGTTATTGTTGTGAACATTTAGGGAATCTCTTGGGTGAAAAAATGTTTATGACACTGTTTCGGGAATAACGTGGCTGTTAATACAATCGGATGAATTTGATCTTTCAATTCGGAAAGGTTCTTTCTGGGGGCGGTTTATTAGAGGTAACTTTTGCTAGATTATTGAAGGTTTTTATATGTTTTTGCAGACAGAAGTGACTTCCATGAAAATGATATTAATTTAAAATGTGAACAGGTTGGCCCTAAAAATCAATATATTTTTTCAATCATTTTGATAAAAGTCTTAAAAGATAAATCGAATTTTATGGGAATCTTTACGTCTGATTTAGTAGCTTGATTTTTCAAACATTTTTCCAGACTTGTCTTCAAAACTTGAGAAAAAAAGGCAAAAATAGGATCGGAAATGGTCAAATCAATCGGCAGTGAAAGCTGGCCACGTCAGCCATCGATGCGTTTGGAGCAGTGTTGCCAAGTTTTTTCTGAGCCAAAGCACCGTTCCTAATATTTTCAGCGTTAATTTTGATAATTTGGGCGTCACCAAAATGATTTTTCAAGTTTCCCAAAAAAAATTGTTACCAAGCCTTTGTGCGTCCAATTCTGACCTATGCGCGTAAAGTGTGGCAGAATATAAAATAGAGTTTTCGAAACAAAGTGCTTGCGAGCTTGCACGCGATTTACAGAAGCACTCATTCCGACTTTCTGCATGTGCAAAAAACAAAAGATTATTGGACACTTCCGGAGTGTCTAGGATTGACAACGTTATCCTGGGCTTTCTGAGGAATCATTTCGGCGATCGGCAAATGTAATTGAGAACGAACTCATGTCGGGAATGTTTTATCCTTACTCGGGATATTTTACAAACTCACTCAGGCACTTTTGTATTTAGACGCACATGGCTACTTGACGGACTCGAGCAATGTTCTCGTTATATACCATGCTGCTAGAATAGCAACAGACAAAAGACTCCTGTAGAGCTCCTGACTGAAATTACTGTATGAGCGTACCTAAAAGAAATACACTTAATATTAGGAACGGCTGAATCACAGCAAATACTGGTGGCTCGATTGGATAGAATGTAAATTATTGTAGGTAGTTGTAACTATCATAGTTGAAGTTAGTTTCGTTATAAGTATTGTTATACAAGTATTTTTAGTGGTAACATATAAGTTTTCCAAAGATAAATAAATGCTTGTTAATATATAAACTATTGTAAAACATTTATTGGTAATCCACTTCTACGATTGCACGAAAATAGAATAAATACATAATCTATTCATTTATTAAGGTACAGCAAAAAATGATGTGCCATTAAATAAGTTGAGAAGTATATGACTTTAAAGTTCCAATTCAAAACGTCTCCAAACTCATTTTGTACCTAAGTTTGCTTTCGACTAGGTTTACTTGACTAAAAACACTTTCAAAATCGTCATTGGAATATGGCAAACAAGGAAAGTTTCAGCGTTAAAAAAAAGAGTTAATGAAGCACTTAAAATAAATGAAAGCACTAAAATAACGCCCTAGCACTAAAATGACATTTTGGGCACTGAAATAATTTTTTGAGCACTGAAATTAACGCTGAAAGCACTAAATTGGCAACGCTGGTTTGGAGTAAGAGCCGTTTCTCCCAAATTGGGTCGCAGAAAAATAAAATTTAATCGACATACCTCATTTTCTGAAAAAAAAGAGAGGGACTAACAATTCTAGCTGAGGTAATTGCTCTCCACATTGTGTTTCAGCAGAGTAAAAATGCCTTTGGTGCGATTCTCCGGTATTGGGTCAGTCGAGTAGCAAATGCTCTTTTTTTACGCATCCACTCAAGTAAAAATTATCGTGAACCCAGGAGAATCAATCAGAACGTTTTCGATTAACGACTCGCATGCGTTCCTTGGAGATTGAGGCCGCGTTCAATGGTAATTTTCTACGAATGGCTATGAAGGTCATGAATGATGGCAAAGTTCAAGGGCAAAAGCATGTTTGCTTCTAAAACACCGCTGGGCTTGCAAGATTGAAGGTCTCCATTTCGATGTCTCAAGCACTTCTTTATGTCACGCAGCTTGTCTGAACATACAGCAATTGACTTTTGGTTTGGGATAAAGCCGAGAAATTTTGGAAGGCGAGCGATCACAAAACATTATTTGGAAATGTTCCGCACTAATTTTACTAAAGTTCGGGACCGACTTGGAAACCAACAAAACTGCCTGTCGAATGAACCCTCAGTTTAAAAAGTAGCTTATGTTGCCGCACTCACTGAAAACCAAGGATAATTATGGAGCTGCAAGCGTCACCATTTCACATGATCGACCGAAATATTCGCTGGAAAGTTTCAATTTCCAGAGTAAATCTTGACAAATCAACAGACAGCTGACGCGGATAGGCTTTTGAAGCGATTTATAAGCATGGACAAGACCGACGTAGATCACTTTGATCGTGAGGCGTTGCAAAAGTCTATGAACGACTGTCTTTTCCGGCACCGATACAATCCAAAGTCGGAAGTTCGGCGTAAAAGTTTATCTGCTCTATTTTGGGATGCACAGTGAACTGTAATGACAGCGTCTATTTCGGGCTCTTACAATACAATAAAAAATCAGGAGCATGCGGGAAATTATTGGGGATTTGTAAAGTACCACCAAGAAAAGCTTGAGCACCCTGATCTTCCTATTGATTTTTAGGATCAGCTTAAAAGAAATAAATAAACAATAGTATTGAATCATAAGCATTGCTTTTCTTATAATTATCATTCATTTTGGATCAACCCTGACAGAGAAGCTGCTCCGTCTTTTTTAGTTTTCTGCTCATTAGGATCCTTTAATCTTTTGTATTCAACTTTAACTTGGATGTGTCCAATCAAGATTTCAAAAAAATACCATTTATCTGACTCTTGTCGGGAAATCAGTAAGATCGTGGATGTTCCTGACTTATCGGGTTACAAAACTGTAAAAAAATGCCTTGAGGATTAGATATTTTGAGAGCCATGACTTCTAGATTTGTGTGTGCGCGTTTAATTTTACATAAAATTGGCGGGGACTTGAAGTTCATGCTGACTCTTATTGTCCTAAAATAGCTTTCGCGAAATCAGTTATATTTTTTAAGGTTCCGTACCTCAAAAGGACAAACAGAACCCTTAAAAGTTCACTTCGTGGTCCGTCTTACTGTTTATCATGACTCTTTTTCTCAGAAACGAATCAAAATGTTATAGAGACTATGTACTCACAAACTCGATTCCCGTGATGGACAAACTATTTTCATAATTTTTTATGTACGGACCCTTCGTTGCGCGAGTCCGAATCGCACTTGCCTGGTCTTTGTGTCGGGGGCAAAACGGAGTCCCATGGACATACCAACATATATTTGGTGAATTTCAAACCTTAAACCTGCTAATGCCGCCTCTTGAACCGTCTGAAAGGTAGTTATTGGCATTTTCATGGCTTAAGAAAGGCGGGACGTTAGAACCATGAACAATTATGTCAAGAGAAAAGGAGATGTAAGATGCGAGGAAGACCATGTCTTCAGAGGAATGGGGGAATACCATCTGGGCAAGTGGGTTTTCGAAATGTTGCCGACGGCTTAAGTTTTCCTTTTTGCGATTCAAAATCGATGTCCTTTCAGATATTTGTCAGGTTATCAGATAAAGAGACCACGAAATTTTAATTTTTGTACTTTGACTCGTTTCTTTTGATGTTTTCCACAAAAAAAAAAGAGTTTGGATTGCCTTTAACCTATTAAGAGTAACAAAGGCAATCATTAGGTCTTATGCCGGTCTGGTTTTTGATTCGTTGCATCGTCCTAGGATTCTTACAATCGCAAATGTGTTGTAAAAAAGCCTGATCAAAATGTATATTCAGGTTCACTCCAAGTGGCTTAATGTAACTTAATGTGGCTTAATGTGCCACAAAATTCAAAAAATATCTCTTAAAATACACTTAAACATTTTCCCTTAGAAGTCTTACAAGGATTTCAATAAAAACGCATATTTTTCAATTCCCTTCTCTCTCTCTTGGGAAAATTGAAGTTCAACAACGAGCCTTATAGCTCAAAATTAACGACTTGTGAAACTTTATTTCTCCTGCAGCACACCAGTAAATATTTCGAGGATATTCGCCTGCTTCTTGAAAATATTCAAACATCTAAAATTTCCACTTGGCCAAGGACATCGGAATCCCTGACCTAGGCATAAATCCTTAAACAACAAAACAATAAATGTGCCATCGAACCAAGTCAACTGGAACAAGGAAACAAGCTTCAAGCTCCAAGATGAACATGTCGAATAAACAAATAAGTGCCTCAGTTAATTCGAAACACAAAAAAATGATCTATCACTTGGCCTCTCGCCAGTTGAACCCAAAAGGGTTTTTCTTCTTGCCCATTGTTATCCTGTTCAATCCTCATTCCATAAAGCTCAAAAACGCGTTGACACTACAATAAATTAATTCAATAACACGCATGAATGATGCCAACATTTATCTCTACCAAAAAAACGAAAGGACAAAAAACAAAAAAAATAGCAAAGCATCTCCGCAACGAACCATACAATTGAAGGATAAAGGAGCAACGAAAATGGAACAGAAATACATAGATCATCCTCTCCATTAACGAAATTCGATTTAAGTGAAGTATCATCCACAATAATAGTCTCTCTCTGCTTGAGTCCCACCGACCAAGACTTTGTGTCCTCAAGGAAAATCCCCTGTACATATACTGCATATAGTATGCAAATGAAATAGGTCCTTTTGCGAGGATTTGCTCCAAAAGGGCCGTGGCCAGCACAAGAAGAATGAATAATGCCAATGAAGCAATGAATACATTATTATGTGCATTTATCCAAAGGGGATTCCCAGACTAGATGGGATTCTTATCTAGTCCTCATGTATGTGATTATCCCCTTGGGATTGAATGGTACAGGTCCTGTGACAGGCAACTGTGTTACACTGTATCTACATGCAAACATATTGATAGCATTGTTTTTTGTTTTGGATTTATACTTTTGAGATATGGTCTTCATTTTTATTGGGAAACTTTTGTTAAAGGGAGTCGTTAAAAAAATCATGTCTTGCGAGAGAGAGACGATATCGGATTTAGTTGGTCCTCATTCGGATGGTTTTTACACGCGAGTGTGTTATAAAATAAAGAACTATAGAAAAGCCAGCGTAACATTGAGTTATGTCCTGCTTCATTCGGATTTGTTTTTTTTTTCGTTTGATTTTTATCGTTTAATAAAGAAGAGTGACCGTAAAGTTTACTGTAAGTTAAGTGCTATGGTAACAGGAGCAGTTTAACGACAAGGAATTTATGACCTCGTCTCGAAGTTTGGGTCCATTCTACGAGTGGTTTGGCTGAAGGCATGCCTCAGGGTGCTAAGTCGCTGAAGTATGGTTTCATGAAGCGTCATCATTTTCTGGATGTATCAAGTTAAGTTGTTCAACCATACTTAAACAAAATGTGTAATTGAAGTTGATAAGCGTTTATTTTTGGAAATGCTAAGTAGTGAGGTGCTGATGCTCATTTGGTGCTTGGATGTTCGAATTTTAAGATTCAAAAATGAGAAAACAGCAACAATACATGGAAAAGGGTTTGATTATAACTAGAAAAGAAAAAGGAGTCGAATTGGTTGGTTGCTTAAAATGGTGAAAATTGAGAGGCGTGAATATCTCTATAACAACGTTTGATGAAGACTTTGTTAAATCGAAAGTGATAAAATTTGTTAAATTATTAGTTCTATCCTGAACTTATATTTGCCATTTGAAAGTCCTACAAACTTTGTTCAAAAGCTGACTTTTCAAATTTAGGAGGTTACGTTTATTGAATTCTCAATTCTCTTTAAGGGTTCCGTACTCAAAGGGTGACAACTTATAATCTGCTGCCCGTCCGTCCGTTAAATCCTGAGCTGCAATACAACAAAAAATATAAATTTTGTGAAATTGAAAGTAAAGAGGGATCCTGATTAAAAAAATATGTTTTTTGAATTTCAAAACAAAAGCGGACTGTACGAAAATTTAAATAAAATAAACATGTTAAGTTGCATATTGTACGGTGTTACGGAACCTTTTGTTTTTTGTTTTATTAAACATTTTCCTAATACATGTTGACAAGATCGGTATAGGTTGGGGAAATAAATTAATAAGAAAATCTGTATTGAATTTTATTGTGATCCTGTGCGATTGTGATCCTGTGCGGTTGGGAGTTGAAGTTTGAAGATTTTGAAATGTTGCTCCTTCTCCGTTTAACTTCAGAAGCGAGCGCTTGAATGTGTCCACGAACCGCTCAGCTTGTCCGTTGGACATTAGATGGTAAGGACTGGAGCAAATATGTTCAATCCCGTTCTCCGCCATGTACTGTTGAAATTGTGAGCTCTTGAATTGAGTGCCATTGTCTGAAACGATAGTCCTTGGTAGACCGAATCTTGAGAATATTTCACTGAGTATTTCTATAGTACGTTGACTAGTGGTGGATTTCGTTGAAACTATTTCCGGCCATTTGGAAAAGGCATCCACTGGGATCAAAAAATAATTCCCTTCAATTGGCCTAGCGTAGTCCAGATGAAGACGTTCCCATTGCTCTGTTAGTGTTGGCCATGGCTGGAGTGTTGTTTTTGTTGGCATCTTTGCTGCAGACGCGCAGTTGTTGCAATTTTGAATAAGGATTTTTATATCAGTATCAATGCTTGGCCAATAAACAAAACTTCTGGCTATAGATTTTGTTCTTTTGATCCCTGGATGCCCACGGTGGAGTTGTTTGAGAACTCCTTTCCTAAACAGTATTTGACACAATATCTTGTCCTTGGATGTCTCGGACTTGACCATTTGTTGAGTGACTGGCAGCTTTTCAATATTGTCCGTGAGAATTTGGTTAACCTCCCTTTCAAGCCTGACTGATGCAATCACAAAATCCTCTTCCACCTGCTTACTTCTATCGATGAGGCGTGAAAGCACATCTGCATAACCAAAACTGCTGGTTAAAATAAAACTGATGTCGAAATCATAAGCCAATAACTTGACGGCCCAACGTTGAAGACGATTGGCTTGATAAACAGCTATTCCGGTCTTTTTCCCAAATATTGCAAGGAGTAGCTTATGGTCCGTGTGAAGTTTGAACTTTCTACCAAAGACCATTTTGTGAAACTTGGTAACTGCAAACACATGTGCGAGACCCTCCTTCTCGATCTGGCTGTTTGCCTTTTCAGCCGGTGTGAGCGATCTTGATGCGTGGCAGATCGCCTTGACAGATCCATCAGGAAATTCATGAAGAATACAGGCACCTAGTTTCTTTGAGCGAATCTGCTTTGAGTGAACCTACTTCCTTGTCCGGGATTTTTTAACCAAAATCAACACTGTGTTCATGTCTCAGCCACTTTTTCACCACACTTGGTTTGACTTTTTCCTGTTCCCAAAATTGATTGGACACGATCGAGGAAATAAAGACCGCATACGAAGCTCAACGTCTTAAGAAAAATTGCTTCAACGATTGGATTCGCACAAGTATCTAAGAGGAATAACTCTATGGGTGGTTTTAGGATTTTCTATTTTCAAGGGCTTATATAAGCTGGATATTCCTACGCCAATTTTGATCGAAGCCTCTTCTGAAAAATTTGTGAGGCCTTATTTTACTTTACGAGGCGAGTGATCCTGAAAATGATCAGGTACCTGAGACAGAGCTGCTTCCAGCCCTGACGACCCTGAACATGCTGCTTTCAATTGGCAAGACCAAGCTTTCTAGCGTCCACGATAGCTTGATCCCTTGGCTAAGATCCGAAGTCTATTTTGCCTGGATTATTATTGTCCAATTTTCTCGATGTGGCTTTCCGGACTATATCCACATCTTTGTATAATACGTACACTTCGCGGTTATGCCTTCTCCTGCATTTGCCCTCCTCGCTGGTAAACCCGAAAATCCGACAAGGGATTTTTCTATCGAAGGATCCCAATATTTACTCAGCTTCTGCGCTTATCGTCCAGCTTCATAAAGCAGAACAGGCAAAATCAACGTTTTGTAGAGCAGTATTTTTGTCCTTTGTGTAAGGAATTTGGATCCAAGTTCTTTTGACTAACCGAAGCAGCAGCAGTTGCCTGGGATTTTTCTTCGTCGGATCTCCATTGTGGTATCGTTTATGGAGGAGGTAGTTGAAATCCTTTACTTCTTCGAAATTGTTGCTGCAGCGAGATGATGTCCAACGGATCAATTTTTATGAAAGCTTTACATCTCCAAATTCAAAGACTGACCTTATGTCCTGAGATTATTAAATAATAAAGTTATGTTCAGGTATTTTTGGTTCAAATTCGCTAAAGCAAGACTTCATATTAAATTAGAGCGAGACGAGAAAGTTCTGCAAAACACTGGCGATTATTTTCGCAATTCCTTAAACATAAATAAAATTTCAAGATTGTTTTTGAATGAATTGAGTCTAAAAATTGGTTATGTCACTTTCTTGTTGAACAACGAACTATCATTAATCGCAGAATTCAGAAAATTCCTCGAAATGACCGAAAGTGTGGCTATATTTGCTCGAAAGTTCATAGGCGATTCGTGTTTTTGAAAGCATTTTCGACCCTCGGACTGGCTGCGTCATGTGAACGTCATTTTATCGATTCAATTGTGCAACACTTTTTCAAGGTTAGCCGGCATTATTACGGGCATAAAACGCCTCTAATGTTAGCTTGTTTGTGTTAGCCTTAAGGAGTTAAGACACATGATATAATCGACCTCTTTAGTAAACTGTCATTTGTCTCTTTGATGATTGATATTGATTCAGAGAATTTTTAGATTTGAAGTATCATGCGGAAGTGCTAGAGCCTTGGAAAATTTATCCCGCTGTGATGTCCTATGCAGATCGGACCAAGAACCTTTGAGTTATTCCAGACTTGCACCTATTTCTGTCATGTTTTTTCTTCAACCTTATTTTTGAGCAGATATGGCGATGCAGGGTATCAACGTGGAAGGTTATATATTTTCCAAGAGTTTCCAGATCTTGGGATATGCTTCTCCAGACTTCCTGTTGCTTTTCGGATTAATTTGAACAATGTTTAACACATGCTGTCGACATGTAACGATATCGAAGCTATAAAGCTTTAAAATTAAAGAATTAAAGGAGTTTATCTATCTCGAGACGAGTATAAACTTTTTCGAACACCTTGATGGAGGTCCGATGAGGACTCATCATTGAGCAATCGTCGCTTAATCGGCTTGTCCAAATGGCTAGGATCAAAACTTTAAACCCAAAAGACCAAAATTATGCTCACCTAGCCAGTAACTCTCTATGGAGCCGAATGTAAGTCGATAAGCTGGACCGTAGAACAGAATTTAAGGACTTTCGAAAAAAAAAATTATTCATCTAATAAATATGGTTCTGTTTGCCAAGAGGGTGAAGAGGTACAACCACAAACAGTTCGAAGCCATCGACTTCTTCTTCGTCTTCGAATCCAGCCACGAAGTTCACAAAAACAGAAAGACCGAACCTCCGGTTTAATTATCGAACAATTATACTTCCCAGGAAAGATTGGTCAAAACAATTGAAAGTAGCATGCCTGTGATTTTCAAGGATTAAAAGCAGCTCTCTTGTTCGTGATGAGCTCCTCACAGGATCAACTTCGCAAAATGAAGAAAATTTAAAAGTTCAAGCAACCAATTCCCAAAAAAAACCTAACCCAGCTTTACATTTTCCGACTTAATTAACAAAATCCGTTTCTTGCGGCCTAAGATCGTGCGCGGTTTCCTCACTTTCCTTCTTACGAAATTAAAATGCTGTCTTCTCTTAAAATAATCTTTGACCCCGCCCGTTTATATAATTTAACCCATTTCAGATGCTAATTTAATAAGCTCACGCTTATAGCGCTTATGACCTTAGCGACAGTTGGATTTGCCCGGCGAATGGCGCAACAAAAATCCCATTAAGCTAGGCCCACCCATTAAGGTCCAACACTTGTCGCCTAGTAGTTGCTTTTTCCAGTTATCCCTGCCACAAGTTGCCACATAAATTTATTAAAAAAAATAAAGAGGATCCTTGATGGGCGTATTGTGCTCGCCATAATGTTTACCCAATTACGACGACAACGACGACGTGCAGATTAGATTAACTTTCTCTCAGTCACAAGGATAGTAACAAGGATAATAAACTGTGTTACCCCCTACCCCAAAAAATAACAAACGGCAATGAAAGTGAGAAAGAAGAATAGCTGTTTTATTTTTTGGGAAAAAGGACGAGGAATACTTGACACCCTTGGTATAGGGTGAAACCATATCTGCTGTAAGTTCATGACATTCCGACAGGTTAATAGTCCATTTCACCCAACGCTGCTGCCACAACAGTGCAACGTGCAACCGACTGGAACAAAATGCGTGCATTATCCTTGTGGTTGTTTGTGTGCATTGTGTATGTCCGCTTGGCCGTTATTCATTATGCAGCATGTGCACGAGTATAACCACCAAAGCCAGATGGAAAAAGATGACCGGCCGGCGCGGCAGAATAACTTTGTGATTACATTTGGCTAAGCAAAGACGACCTGGGAAACTACATGGGCCAGAGTCCTGTAGCCACGGTACACACACAAAGTTTAAATTGAAAATGGTGTTTTGAAAGGGCGCACGGCCCGAGGATCTAACTGCAAGCTCCAGAATCGAAATAAGCTATAGTCCTGGTGCCGTCAGTTAGGGTTGATTGCTTTGCCAATGTTTTCCATCGGGGAATTGGTGGTTCGTCCTTTGACAATCAAATTGATTGTTTATAGGAAGTTTTTTTTTTCTGTTAGAAGTCCGCTCTTTCGCGGCTAATATTGAACAGATAGAGCTGATTAATATTTGTATCGTCATTTAACAATAGGGGATGCCTATTTTGGGCACAACAAGGATCTAACACACATCAACACCTCGTGGAATATTTTTAGCCTTCGTCGGGACATAATTATCCTGCGAGAGTGTGCTGCTCAGTTGGTCACGTACCAACGTCGACGGGATACAAACAGAATATCAATGCAATTCAATGTAGTCACATGGGTCGTTATGGTTCATTAAGGATATTGATATGCATATGATTGATCAGGGACTTGTCTACACATACGTGTATGTGTATCGTAAGGACGTAAGCAAATACGGGAAACGAGAGAGTTGCTTCGTATTATTATCATACGCATGAACTATTTGAATTTATCGATATTAGATACGGGCAAGGACATTCTGTTGATTTTGGAGAGGAGAATGGCATAAATTGAATGATGTGGGTATGTGCGCGGAAATTCAATTGGAGGGTTCGCAATTTGTTTAAGGACGATGAAGTGCTAGAGGCACATTCGATCGAATGAAAGGATTAGGTCTGGTAATAAAGAGGCTTATTGGTTTTAGGTCGTTTCTGTATATTTACATTTGGGGCTTCTGTTGTCGAACGCACTGGAGTCACCAGGTGAATTGATAAATCAATTGAATAGGAATTTTCAAATATGGACTTATGTTTGTAATTTTTGCAAACTGTTTTAATTATTTGTAGTCAGTGGGCTTCTGTGGAAACAAACAATAAAGTTGTTGTGGACTTTGTCCTTATAAACTGGATAAATAAGTATTGTATATTTTTTGGTCGCACGCATACTCATCAAGAGCAGAGGCTCTGGAATTTGATGGCCGAGCTTTTTTACTCATTTCGGTGAGGTCTCTTTTTATCAAAAGTGGGTTCTTCTTTTACCGCGCTCTGGTGCTGGTTAAGGCTATATGGAAATGCTGTACTCCAGGGCCTTTGAATTGAGTTTCAGTGAACGACTTGTGGTTATGTCAAACAAAACCGATCATGCTGATTCTTAAAAGGACACTGATCACTTACCACATGATCATGGTGTAAAATCACATGGCATGGCAGCCAATCAACGCCTTGGAAAAGACAATCTTAACTCATGAAGCAAGTTCACCCCGCGCAACAAAAAAAGCCACATTCGGGGTTTTCATTTTTTTGCGCTGATTTGTTACTTTTAAGAGGGGAAATCACAGTAAAATTTTCAATTTTTCGAAAAAATTTTTTCGCTTAAAAGGTGCTTTAGGGTCTTTAAAATAATATACGAAATGATGGAATACGGCAAAAGTGTTCGAGTGATCAAATTTTTCACTCTGCGGTAACGACTCTCCGGCATGCTCATATATTTTCATATGGTTTCTCAGTACTTAAAACTTTAAACGCGTTTTTCTCGAAACCACTTTTTTTTTGAGCTCGCCGAAGACATAACTCGAGCAAATCTTTACCGATCGACTTGAAATTTTGACAGTTGTTTCGAAATATCTTTCTCCAAGGAGCTACGTAGGATTTTTTATTTTATATGGCTTAATTTTTTTTATCGACGATTTTATGGCGTTTTTTCAAACATGCACCATTTTGTAAAAAATCAATATATCGAAAAAATCCTACGTAGCGCGCTAGCTGTTGTTATATGAAAACTAAAAAGTATTGGTGTTTTCTTCCAGGTCAAAAATTAACGAGTCTACGTCTTCGGCCATCGACACGCTTTCAAAAATAGGCGCCTTGGGGCATATGCTGCGCAGCGGCCATTTTTAAATATTTTTTATTGAAAAAATTACATTTTGTACTTTTTTAGTATTGCTATAAAACCTACTTTACAGATTTACGATTGATACTTTTATTCAGCCAAAATTAATTCCCGAAAATATGCCAATTTTTTTGTGTGCTACTGTGATTTCCCCCTTAAGGACGATCCCCGATGCATATTCTGAAATGAATCGGGATTCATTGTGGCAGTATTTAACAGTGCGTGCAGTTGTATTTCTTAAATCAGAGTGAAAATTGGCCAAGATCATTCATCGAAGCCCCTGCAAATCGGCACGAGATTTTGAAATGCTTTGCTTGCTTCGGTGGTCCAAAAATACTCACCCGATGTTATTTGCAATATTATATATTATTCAACGCCACTAGAAGATGCTGATGACTCAATGCGAGAGGCTCATCTATCGCTAACTTATGTTTGAAGTTTACTGATATTTTGTCCCTTCGTTTGCAAGCTACCTTTGAGTCCTTTGAGTGACGCTACTGTCACCGTAGTAAAAATATTGGAATATATGTAAGAGTATCGCATCTTGATCAAACATTGATCTTTTATTGAGAAGAACTTCGGAACAATCATTGCAATATTGCAGAAATGTTATCCTTCATTTGCTCATTCGAGAACAACAGTTTATCGGTGGCTTAGCGAATTTAAAATTGGGTCCTAAAAGCACCTAAGTGGCTGAAGAGGCAATGAATGCGGAAATCCTCAAGCAAGTGCATCGAATCGTTTTGAATGATCGAAAAGTGAAGTTGCGCGAGTTAGCTGAGGCCTTGGGTATCTTAAAACGGGCAGGATAATTTTGTACGGTGTCTTGGAGATGTGAAAGCAATCGGCGGGACGGGTGTCATGTTTGCTGATCGTCGACCTAAAACACACACGTCTTGATGGCCAAATTGGACCAACTACGATTCGAATTTGCTGCTTACACACCATATTCTCCACACTTGGCTCGCAGCGACTATTATCTGTTCCCAAACTTCAAGCAATGGCTCCAGACCAGAGACAAAGATTCAGATCGGATGAGTCATCTCGGAAAGCGAGGCGTCCATCCTTCAAAGGGTTGGACGTCTCGTAGAACAGTAAGGGTATCGGGCTCTTGAAGTTCCGGGAATTTTCAGCTCATGAATTATGTACGAATGTAGTTCTCAACTTGACTGGATCTTAAGGGTCTTTCATTAAGCGCTTTCTGTTTTTAAATTCAAGTAAAACAAACTGTGATGAGGCTTGCACTATGTTGGCTTTGAGGGTCGCTCTTGTTTGCGGCTCATTCGCATAGACCAGCGACTTCAGACAACCCCCCAAGAAAAAGTTTAACGGGGTTAAATCGCACGATCTGGGTGACCAGTTCACATCACCTCCACATGAGATGCCTATGCCCTCAAATCGCTTGATCAGAGTTTCCAATTAAGCGTGAGCTGTGTGGCACGAAAGAAGTTAAACTACAGAACTCGCCGTTGACGGTGATGGCATGGCCAACATCATTCTCAAGGGAATATGGATCACGCCGCCCAAAATCCACACCAAATATTGACTCTTTTGGGATGCATGTGGATTGGTAACATCCAAAATTCTTCAATTTTCTTTGTTGACGTACCCATTCATCTAGAAATGGACCTCATCGCTGAAAATGATTATTCGACGAAAATTAGGGTCACTTTCCAACTGTTCCAGAGCCCATTCAGCGAACACAAGTAGTTGTGTATGGTCCTTTACTTTCAGATCATGGGTTAGTTGAATTTTGCAGCCTCAAAACACGGCTCAAAATTGACAAAGTTGTGGTTAGCGAAAGGCCAAGTTCTTTTAAGCGACGTGAAATCGACTGCCTCGGATTCTCTTGCACACTCTTACGGATCTTGTGTTTCGTCAATGTACGTGTTACGTGTATTGGTTGTCCGATTGCTGAATCAGTGGACCTAAATTTATCTAGGATCGTAAAATGGACGAAGCTTGCGGAATATTGCCCGAAAAGAACACCCATTTTGATAAAACAATTTTATTATTTGCACGTGTTGTTGAACTTTATATAGGTCCACGTTGATTTGTTAAGACAGACTGAATAATTTGGCCGCTATCAAACACTGTCAAAGTTCTCAAGTTTCTATTGGTAGACCCTTAAGTTGGCCTGCTATTTTCAGGGCTGTTGTTTGCTGGTGTTGCTCAACAAAGTAGGTACTTTTTTGCATGGAGGACCATCTGTGGAAAATTGATCTTTCCCGAACTAAATGTTGCAATTTGATATCAAGTAAATGCGCAGTAACGTCAGAAATACCACCAAAAAGGGCAAAAAAGTCATTGTAAGAAAGAAAAGCTAAAAATGACCAAGTCGACCAAATTCCATTCCCTGTTGATGACCAATTTGGGTTTGTTTTTACGCTGCGCTAAAATATTTACCCCTTCTTATCTGGAATCCCTCTACACAGCCTATATAAGCTTCCAATGTCTGCCCAGATTTTGTTTCCTTACGTCAAACAACACACCTCACGGCAAACTTTGCAAAGCCCGAAGGCCAACAGTGAAAAAAAAGTGTTCTTATAACTGCCTTTAATTAAAATATTCGTGAAAACAAAGCCCAATTGCAATCAATTCACATTATTACATTACTTTTACCCCACATTATACAAAAAAAAGGACTCCAATCCGTTTGGAGCTTATTTGACAAAATTTAATCGTCAGACTTTTAAGTCTCCATAGCCTTATCTGAGAACAAACATATTAGTATTCAATTCAAACAATTTTGAAGGTCCATCCATAATCGTAGGAACCCATCTCACCCGTTTGGCTTGAATAAGTGACAAGAATCCCTTTAGTCGTCCTGAATTAAAGGGAAATGTCCAAAAAAAAACGTAAAAGACCCACACAGCCGTCAATTCGCCCCGATAAAAACCCATTACGAAAGGATTGGTCATCCAAATTTAAAGCGATTTTCCAAACTGCTCATGTGTGCTGAAAACCCCCTTCTTTGGACGTCCCGAAAATTTATTCAATAACAATAATTTACTTAATATCATTGACTTACCCCTACACAGACCTGACATAGCGCCCACCCTCCCATTGTGGCAAATATTTTTGAAAACATACTTCGGTAATGAGATATGAAAAAGGACGACAAAACTGTAACATCTCATTTCAATTCATAGAGTTGTTGTATATTTTTTATCTTGGTCCCGAATCCTGGGATATGGATGCGAACGGGCGGTCGTCCCTATCTTGTTTGTTCTTAATGCCAGTCGAGGGAAGATGGAAAGTTTCGTAAATTATTTCACATCAACGTACGAGCAAAGGAGACGGAGGACACAAGACAGGAATGCTGAAAAGGGTTATGCGAAAAATTATTTTATATCGAACTGAAAAGCAACTGGCTGTTGCGTGGTCCTCGGAATGTCCCTGACATAGTTTCCATGAGTTCCCTTTGAATTTGAATGCTAAAGTTTTAAGCTGATTAAACGATTATCATTTGTGCTTTTGATTTGGAAAGTTTCTTGGCAATGTCGGAGCGGAATCTCTTCCGAAAAATAGGGTGTTCCAGCCATAGCTGTGCGTAAAAGATTCAAGTCAATTTTAGAAGACTTTTCAAAAATCTTCAACAAATTTTGTTCTTAAATCCAAAACAATCATAATAATGCAACGTTCCTGGTCTCTTTAAATACTTATCGTTTTGAAAAACGATAAAAAATCATTTAATTTCTTTGATTTCGAAACACCCTGTATGAAATGTTGAACAATTCATTATTTAACCCGCTCTACACATGAAACTTTGAATATTCGTTTTCAGTTATATGGTCAGTAAATTGTTAAGAGCTCTACGAATACACTCACTCACGGTCTGTGTCCTGTGGGTTTTTTTGTGGTGAAATTTCTAGGATCCTGCTTACATTTGAGATTTGGCAAAGTTCACAAAACTCATTTCAATCCTTTCGGAGGATTAAACTTTCAAATGTTATCTGTTGTGTTGTTGTCTCGCTTGTCGATGGAACGAACGTTATGATGCAACGAAAGAAAGGAATTCAAATAATCCTTGCGTAGCCAGCAGATAGTGTTTCTTGTTATAACTTTTTGCTGTCGCCGTCTTGGTTTAAGGATATGCTTCCTTGTTGTGGAAACAGTAATAAAATCGATTGTGTATGGTTTTGATCGGTTCTTTCCTTACGGACAAGTCGATTTTCTTCAGACATGTGAATCTGTTAAGGGAGTTATATCTTGCAGAAGCTTAAGGACGCAATAATTAGGAATTGCTACCGAGGACGGGAAGCGAATTTATGATAGTGCAGATCCTGTGGTCTCTTTTGAGTATGTTACAAGAGATGTTTTTTATTTGTTTAGAAATCGAGAACTCCTGTCGAATCAGCTATAAAACTGAGCAAGTGCTTTTGACATTTAAGTTGAGAGTAGTTTGGCAGATTTCTGTGCAAGAAGAACTTATAGCAGTTTGAGCAGCTTATATTCATTAGTATCGATCGATGTCAACATATACTTTAATGGACACTTAAAGGGGGCATTGAAGCGTTCGTACAGGATGGTTGCTAACAAACAGTTGGAAACCAGTCACTGTCCTTGTTATGTGTCGATTTAAAGTGAAGTACAGTTTCCGTATAGAGCAATTGAATCCGGATTGAAGGTTGTCCTTCAAGGAAATCGAGTCTCGAAGTATTTTCCCGCTCTTGTTTTTATGTAGTACCCCTAAGGCTTTGATTCCCTTGCGAGTTTCAAAATATGCGGCATTCGGCACACTTTTCGTATTTTAAGTGTCACATACACGTAGCCTAAAAAGTCTCCGTACAGTAGCTAAATTTCTATTTTTGACAACAAACATTTTAGAAAGTTTACTTTAAGGGAATGCGTCTTTTTTCCTTCAAATAAGTGTGCTTAGTGCCGTAAGGATAACGATAATCATGTCAATCGGAATGTTTGAGTCAAAAAAGTCCCCATACAGATCTTATTTTTTGTCGCAATTGTCCATGTTGGGCGAGTACTTAGGAATATCGTGACTCTTGAGAAAGTTTAGATATTCTAAATTAATTTGAGCGAAACGATTTTTTTTGTATTTAAGGGAAAGTGAATCCGAACAAATTCCACGGGCAACCAGGTAGGCTAGTTACATCTCATGCCAGGCTATTGACTTAAGGAAAGAATGGAAGTTTCAGTGAAATAGCAAAAATTTTGAAAAGACACAGATATTTGTTTTCTAGAAATGGATTTCGTGCTCGAGTTAGTCGAAAGAAGACATTAATTCTAAAAGTCAATAAGAAAACAAGATTGCAGTACGCAACTGAGCGGAAGGATACTTCGCCTTGCAATAAGGTTATGTTCACAGTTGAAAGCAAATGGTCATCGTATGGTATGTAGAAAGTCAAATACTGCTTTGAATACCTAAAAACTAAGACCTACTGTAGGGTATGGCGGCAGCAATGTCGATAAATTCGGGTACTTGTCTATACTCACGGGAAAATCTTATTTCAAGTGCTCAAAAGCAGAACAAAGCAAAAGAAGAAATTTGTTTTTCAACATGATTACGACCCTCAAGCACACATCATAAAACACATGAAAAGAATGGTTGACGATGTCATAAATAAAAAAAAATCTTCTAAGTCCCCCGAGCATCTGTGGGATGATGGGATGAACTTGAAAAAGAAAATAGTCAGCACAAAATATCCAACTCAACTGATCTTAAATCGATCTTACTTGAGGAATGGAATAAGATAACACCGGAGATGATTTCCAAGCAAGAACATTCGACTTAAAACCGATTGCGGGAGGTCTTTAAGAACAAATGAAGTCCAACTAGTTACTTACATTCACTTTTTGTTACGTAGAGGCGAAGAAAAATTGGAGATTTTTTTATTATGGCTTTTCTTTTATGTGTTGTATTTTTTTTTATTTTAAGTCTTATTAAAAATGAAATGGTAAATATATGCATCCTTTACAATTTTAAATTTAATTCTTACCTATAATTTTTTGCGATTTTCAAAAATTTTCTTTATCCAATTCAAAAATATATAACAAAATAAACAAAAAACAACTGGTGTAGGGAGACTTTCTGGACTTCTTCTTGTCGTAAAATTTAGTTGCAATTTAAAAATTTTTTTTGTGTACAGCTGGTCAAAAAAAAAAATAGGTCTGATACAATTTTTGTTCATCACAGTTGTTTTTTTGCAAGCTTTGCAAGACTTTTTAGTCTTAAGAAAAAAAAGGTTATGCTCTTGCAAATGACGCCAAGCTTATTTTATTTTGTTTGCGTAATGGCGATTTGCTACTTTATTTTCGATTCAATGGGATTCAACGAGTTAAGGGGGTATTCTAGTCTAGAAATTTAAAAAAAGTTTTACTATTCAAGAATATATTTACAAGAGGATTTTTCAAGATTCAGATTCGGAGATTTCGGTATTTTGCTGACCCGGCATCCAAACTGGTTCGGCCGGATCTAATCGAACAAAAGACATTAAGGATTCTCCGTCTACTTGAATCCATATTTCTCAGTATAACCTTTTGTCTTTGGATATATTATAATACAAGAACACATGTGACTTGTATCTTTTATATTTAGTGTTCACTTACGTCCAGCTGCTAACAGTTGAATTCTAAACTTCAAACGTGGACGTAATTATGTGCTGTGAGTGAAATAAAAATATTGTGAGATATTTTTTTTAATAAAATGAATAAAAAATCCTCAGCGCAAAGGATAACGCGTCCATATCGACAGTTAAAAAGGCGATTCCACGGCAATAGATTCACGGCACAGGAAGGCACCAGTTTTAAGAGTGCATAGGCAGCAAAATTGAGTTGTTACCACGAAAATCCTCCTCTGTGTGATGAATTTCTAAAAATGATTAAGCCATTTTACGAGAGTTTCATCAGAGGAATTATTGACTCGATGTTTAGGTTCAGAAACTCAAAATACTAATGAGTCTCTAAACTCTTTGATTTGGACTTTGGATCCAAAACATATTCATTCCGGACCTAAGATGATTGAGACAGCGACATTTATTGCTGTTTGTATTTTTAATGGAACTTATGGGAATGAAAATTGGCCCGGAAGCTCATTCATTTGTTGTGAAACGAGACAACGCCCGGTTTGACCGCTCCGAAATACGAGCACCCAACGCATTAAAGGAGGCCAGAACTGCTCGGTATGAAGAGAGAAACGCGGAAAATAGTTTTTTCGAAACCGAGGAAGGTCCGATGTATAAAGCAGAAATGGCAGATTGAATAAATGTAAGTCTACAATATCATTTCATGACTTAAACTGCGAAAAAGTTTAACCGAAACTTTAAACGCGTTTTTCTCGAAACTTTTTTTTTCAAAACAATACCCACGATTTCTCAGGTTCTACTGGACCGATATACCTGAAATTTAAGAGTCTTCTTGATAGACTTGTCTTTGTCTGGAACTATCCCCATCCACAAATTTCTATTACTTTTTTTTTTAAGATTCGTAACAGTCAATAAAAGTGGTGCAAAAATTGTTTTTTTTTTCAGGCAGTCGCCATTTTGTAAAAAAAAATCTTTCCAACTTTTCCGTAGTTCCAGACATTCCGACATCATTCTTCATCAATAATCTTTTTTTTTTTGGTTTCAGATTGCTAGGAGGGTTGAAATCGTGGGTATGGGCACGCGTCAATTTTTTGAGACTCTCACTTCATCAACTTCTAATTTTTGAAATTTTCAACTCTTTTTATTTTTTGATTTTTTTCTGTATTCTTGTTATGTTAATAAATAACTAATAAAAAAATTGATACTAAAAATATAAATTGCCTTTTTTATGACACTTCAAAAATTACATGAAATTCATGTCCCCTTATTGAAGTTAGTCTTTCAAAAAATGTATTTACTTTTAAGTTGAGCTGTTTTTAAGCATTTTACAATCTACAGTTTTTTTTTTAATATTCGAGGAAGACGAAAAACATCAACTTCCACTGTAAAGTAAAACTTTTCGCTTAATAGGCGCACAAATTGGTAATTAGTTCAGTGCACGATATGCAGAAGTCTTTATTACTCATGAGTAGACATGTTGGTAAAAACACGCCTATTCTATGGAACTTTTACCGGGATAACGATCTGAGGCATACAGCAGGTTTTGTTAAAGATTTATATATAATAATGGACGATACTTGCGTTATAAGAGAAAAGTAAATGAAAATTGACGTAAAACATAAAATTATTGAAATAAAAACATTCATTACTGTTCAAGCGAAAAAGTGTACATCAACAGTTTTGGGCTTTGTATAATTTTTAATAAATTAATTTGAAAATCGTAAATTATTCCTATTTTCTTGATGCTCATGTATGAAATAAATACTAATTTGAAAAAAAAAACTTTACTGAAAAAAATTTAGAAAAACACTGACTGAGGAAAAAAAATTTCAAATTTCCTTTTCCCTTTACGTGTTTCAAAATATGCGGTATAAACAGTAGTATCTTCTGACTGCGTCCATTAAGAACCATCGAGGAACCACAATCAAAAGTATTTGATGTTAATATGAATTTGATACCACCACGCGTGCCTGAGAAAATGTGGTGGCAGTCAGACGGACTACAAATTGATCCTATAATGATTCCGATTTTTCTCTTAAGGAATGGTACCCTTTAAATGAAGCTGACACAGCATTAAAAAGGGCAACGACATACGATGTACTCAGAAATTGGAAGCTATCCTCACGCAGAATTAGGTGGAAATTGCTCGGATCCTGGAGATAAGCTGGATAGGATGAGAAGAAAGCGTGCAACATATATTATAGCTATCAAAAACGGTTGCACTTACTGGACTGCAGGCTACAAAAAAAAGGCACCCAGTTTCTCCGTTATGGAGACGGAGATGCAGATGCTAAATTTTAAGGGTCAAGTGAAATAAAAGCGTCTGCAGAACTCCCAGATCAAGCCGATAAAGTAGTTCACCACTCAATGTAGAGGACATTGGTGTGGCCATAAAAGAGCTTAAAAAAGCTTAAACCTGCGTGTTCAGATAGTTTATAATCTGTGTTTTTAAATATGGCTGAGATTTTTTGGCAGAAAGCATTAAATAGGTTCCGCGAATGGAATAGCCATTCAATCCGTTCCATTAACAAAAAGATGATCCCTTGAGTTGTTACAATAATCGTGGCTTATTCTTGCTTAAGGTCGTCTGCAAGATCCTATGCAGTGTATTTTTTGAACTCTGAAGACATCTTGAAACACATAAATCGGTCAATAAGGGTGTTGCCTCCGACCTGGCAAACCAACAATAGACCACCTTTTCACGCTGCTCCAATTACTGGAAAAGACCAACGAATTTCAAGTCGATAGTCAACATCTATTTTTCGGCTGCAAAGCTGCATATGAGGCTGAAATCAGGATCATGAAAAAACTGAGGCTCGAAAACACGCGATGTGCTATGAAGATTGGGCTAAGGACCTCTAAATTTTTTCAGGGATGGGAGGTCTTATTTTTGATATTACGACGAGTAGGATTAAAAATGTAAAGAAATATCTTTTCCAAGTCTGCCCAGCTGTTGGGATACGCTGACGATATTGTTATAACCGATCGGACCCCATGTGCCATCAATTAAGCCTTCATGGCGAGTGAAGAAATGCATTGATGTCGACATTTTTCAATATTGATGTAAGAAAAGAGGTGTCTTAGGCAATCAAACCTTCAAACCCGAAGGACCAATTTATACTCAATTGCCAGTTTCGAATATTAGCAAGACAGTAGAACCGAGACCCTTCCTGTGAGAATGGCCAAGAGCCAACAGATTGACTAAATGGAGGGACACCGAACATCATAAAGGGTTCCAGGAAGGTTAGTTTAACACACTGAAAGCAGCGCGTTTGGCATTTGCTGCTCGATGAAAAGCAACATTAGATCAGCCTCAGGTCCTCGAAGCCTGATAAAAAAGGAGAATATGAATGTAGAGGAATACTTCCTTTGTCAGTCGTCAGCTTTCGCATGAAGTAGACTGAGGATTTTGGGTGTTATTGCAATGGTTCACTCTCTATCCCTGGTTGATATTTTGGACTTCGTTAAGAATACAAAGAAATTTGACTACTTGGATTTTCGGGTGCGAGTACAATCCACTAACAGCGTCTTAGTGCTTGGAATAGACCTATGTTTATTGCCCCCACATACAAGAAATCAATAATCAATAATCAAGAAAGTTTGTAGTTCCGGATATTTTCTTGTCCTATTGGTGTGGTGTTGAAAGTGTTATGAATTAAGGGCATGCTTTAGATTTTTCAATACGGATCGCAATTTGAGTTGTGAGTAAGGAAGTGGCTGGGTACATCAAAAGGGCGTTGCAAAGACACCCCAGGAATTTCTCACGTACATGTATATATCTAGTAACTCCTAAGAGTGATAAGTCGGGTCTAATCAAGTATACCTGCGGAGGTAACTCAGGTATGCAGTAAGATCCCGGGCAATGAAGGGCTAATAAGTGCAGTTTTTGTCCTTGGGGATGTTTGCGAATGCAGCCTTCATTTAAATTTTTGACTATAACGGCTCATATGTTGCATAATTCTTCACCAAGCATGTTTCCAAATGGGTGAGCATAAAGGAAATCAATGATAGCTATCGATACTTGGCGAATCTGGGCCTGAAAAATAGCTGCTCGTCATACTACACGGAAGCGGACACGCTACACTCACTTCATTAGATCGATACCTTCGGAATAAGGTTTAATTTTGCTTCCATTACTTCAATGCTACATTGTGACTGCTTAAGTTGGCCCTTCTTTTAAGCTTTGAAGTCTCAAAATGTTTGGAGATGTGGCCTTCTGCTAAAACTATTAAATCAGAGGCTCTCGGACTAAAAACAAACTGGCTGACACATAAACGTTTAATTAAGCAAATTCCCTTCGTGTAAAAACCGGGACTTGCGAAAAAAAAACCTTTGCAAAATAATGACCTCATCAATTAACATGCAACTACAATCAATTCATTGTTGGTATCTTATGTACGTCCTAGAAAGCTGAATCAATTTTTATGATCCCATACAAGAAGCACTGATTCTTGTGTGAAACTTCAAGTCTCCAGTCAGATATCCCCACCAAGTCGAAAAGTTCATTGCATCTTAAAAGTCAAATTGCACTTTAATTACTTAAAATGTTTGCCAATCTAGAACGCAGTTGTCCGCGACAAAGTTCTTCTTCAAGCGGCACGGCGCGGCATCATTTGCTGAAAGGAAGAAACAACAAACAAACAAACTTTGATTCAGACTTATATTTCAATTTCCATTTGGAACTAGGTTCTGGCATTGTGGTCCACTGATTTGTAATTACAACCAACCGCTGAGAGCACAAGAAATCAAAATTTATTCATTATCCTGCCATCCGATTCATGGTCCTGCGACCCATTCACCGCTAAGCCATTTACAAGAAACTATGAATCAACTCTGCCAAAACAACTGGAAGCAATGAAAGAAAGAACGAGAAAGGATAATAATAACATCCTAACCGCAATTGCCAGAGATCTGTGCGTAGCTTGGGCTTCTTCCAGGATCCCCTGTTTTGGGGGGGGGGTTGAAATGAAGATTAAGGACGTTATTAATGAATACCCAAGTTGTGCTTCTCTTTATATTTGTTGTTTCAACTATCCTTCCGCATAAATTGAGAGCTCTTCGTCGTCGGCGTCGTCGTCGTCCTTGGAAACTTTTCGAAAATTGTATGAAATTATTAAATCCGATGCGCTCATCCTGATGAGAAATTCCCAGATTCGTAGCCGACATTGGCAGCAATTGCGCCAAGGCTATGAAATGCTTTTGGGTTCGATGATGAAATAACATTTCAAATAAAATTGAGTCAACACTGGGTTCTTCTTTGCCTCATCGGCGGTCGTGGAGCACATCGGGATGCCTTGAGATTGCTGTATGAACAAAATTTCAGGACTTTGTCTTTTCACTTTTCCCGGAATCCGCTTTGGCAATATATCTTAACCGCGTGTGGCTGAAAGAGTGGATTTAATAAAATTGAAAAGAAATGAAAAAAAAATAATAATAAAATAAACTAAGGAAGATTACTGTTGCAGGAGCAGAATTGTATCCTTCTTAATTGTGTTCCTTTTGGCTACATGCACATGTACGAGTATGTTTACTTTGGGGTACGCGTAATCCAATATGAATGGATTTGGAATTACATCATACAATACTTGTAATGCCTTGACAGCAATAAGGATCAAAGGACCAAGAACATTATATCGATGGGTTGTTTTTTTTACAACTTAATTCTTTTGAGGATAACATTTTTTATCTGTGATAGACTGAGAATGAGAAGAAAAACTGATAGATTGAAATAAACTTTTCACTAAAAGTTGGAACTGTAGGGTGGGTCATTTGTTGGCAGCTTTTTGAGTCAAACAGAATTTTCCAGATGAGCAACTTATGTTCGCAAAATTGACAGAAATAAGTTTTCCTGACGAAGCAAGTGCAATGGTGTAAGCAAAGAGAGAGTAGATTGCAGCTGGCTTATTCTTAAAAAAAAAGTGATCAATTGTGAGTTGGACACACAAACGACGGGTACCGTACCACCATACAATATGCAACACTACTTTTTTTAATATTTTTGGCGTAAAATTGAGTTTCGAGTTTCAAAACTATGTTTTATTTTCTATGATATCACCTTCATTTTAAAAAAGCAAACTTCTGCTACTTCGTCTGCGTAGATTTCGTGTTCTTCGAAAAGTTTTGGAACTTCAAAACATCTTTTTGTCCTCCGCTGACACAAAAGACTACTACGTGTCAAAAAAATGTTGTTTAAAAGGCAAATTTGTGTATCCACCTAGGCATATAGAGACATCATCGCGGACATTTTTAGCTCTAAAACTTTTCAGTCGAAAGTAATTTAATAACTTTAACTGTTAAGGAAGCGTTCACAAAGAACGACTTTAGTTACATAATTGGTCGCTACAAAATGTCCTTTTATTTATTCTATTCGTATGAATAGTTTCGAAGATAACCTCAAATACACAAACTTACCCACTTTACCTCTAGATTACCTCTTGATTATATAATTTTTAACTTTCCATCAGGAAGTTCATGTCATCGGTCCGATTTTCGAAATTCAAAATTTTTTACATATTTCTACGTTCCCAGTAGTCGGATTCCCTTGTTTTTTTGAAAGATAATCAATCTCTCTAAATCGGCATAGAAAAAACTATCAAAATCTCCAAAGAAAACTGGACTGAATGTAGTCCTCTTGGAGTCATCTTTTTACCAGAAAGAAAGAGATCCGATGCTGATCCGACGACTGAAACTATGTATTTTTTGAATTTAAACGACAAAAACATAATCACGTTTTAATATTCCGAGCACAACAAGTGCATCGAACATGGTCGTTGAAATAATTTCGAAAATACATTGGACAAGGAGTTGATATACTAAGCAGATTTTCTCAGTGTTTATATCGAAACAACGATTCAAATTGTGCAATCAAAAGCCAAACTCTGATCCAAAATTTAACTTTTTCTCATTTCAAAACAACTTTCTAAACTTGTTTTTATTAGAAACGTAATAATTTGTATATGACGGTTCAGTGTTAGCTGAGTACAAGTTTAAGTTATCTGCATATGATTTTTTAATTCTGGCTGTCTGTCCTTAACGAGATAAAGCACTTTATTGGTGAAGTTGAAAAACAAATTCAACTTCCAATGGAAGCTCGAAATTTGACACACAAGACTGGCAAGAATTCGTGTCATTGGTCCTTTATTTTTTCTAGCTCAATTGGTAATAAGTTGGACATTTTGTTCACAGACAAAACAATTTCTGTAACAATCTGATTGCACAATTTCATTCTTTTGGCAAACAAAACTCTCACACAAAGTTGAAGCACTGTTGGCATTTCGTCTCTTGTTATGTACTGACCAGAACAATAAATGCAATCTTTCGTAAGTTGGAACAAACGGGTTGTAAAACCGAGAAATAGGCTGAAATTGCCATGAGTGACAACTTTTTAAGTGTTCTTATTAGCTGTTTTAATCTCGTGCATAACCAATGCCATAGTCTATGAAAGAGCATGAGAAGCGCTCGATCGAGGATGTTGAGAGACACGAAAGAGGTTCGAAAATTCTACCAAACAATTACCTCAGAGTTACAGACTGCAAATAAACGCCTGCAAAGTTCAAAATGGAAAAATCATAGTAGAAATCACTTATGCAGATTGTATTGAGGCAACGAAGAATAAAATTCCG
Source organism: Orthonevra nobilis (assembly GCA_963555765.1). Taxonomy (NCBI): domain Eukaryota; kingdom Metazoa; phylum Arthropoda; class Insecta; order Diptera; family Syrphidae; genus Orthonevra; species Orthonevra nobilis. The sequence continues at coordinate 35,188,015 of OY743226.1, read as the reverse complement.
CTGGCCAGCAGCCTGAACCATTCGATGAAGAAGACGCAGGCCAACATCGTCTAGCCAACCTAGACGAACTAAAGATAGCAAAAACATATATAATCTTAAATCTTTTAAACCCACTTTAGCTATCGAACTTTTCAATGGAGCGGGAAAAGACACAATAAAGCATCAAAGATGATGATAGAAGACCATCTTAGCTTTGTCAATTAAAGAGGTATCAATCCTTTCAACATTGCCTATAACACCTTTCTCGCCGTATTATGTGACCGTTTTAACCCGGTCATCAACAACTTGATAGGTCCATATCAACGTGGCTTTCCATGCACCATCTTTTCATCAATTTAAAGATGTATATAAAGATGTATGCAGCCATGTCTAGGTTTGACATCCCATCCAAGCTCGTCCTTTTGTGCATTTGATGTCAAACAACGTTTTGGGCAAGGTCTGGATTGTACTTGAAACAATAGTGCAAAAGTCCCGTCTGAACACCAGAGGCACTATCTTTTGAAGGTCTATTCAATAACTCGCATACGCCGAAGATATTGATATAATTAGGGAACGAAGCTTGATGTCAACAGTGGCTTTATGAGTGTTCAGACAAAACTTAAAGATGGGTTTAGCGAAACATGAGGGCAAAAAGAAACATATGCTGTCATCAGGAACAGACACCCAAATCCGAATTCTGGGTCAGAACGTAAACATAGACAGCTTTAACTTTGAGGTAGCTAGGGACTTTTTCTGCCTAGGCTTTGCTGCAAACACAGATAACAAGGCTTACGCTGACATCCTACGATGAATAGCTGTGGCTAAGAAAGCAAGTATCTCGAAGATCTTAAGTGTCGCTCTATAAGGCCTCTATCATCCCCGTCCTACTCTATGAACACTTTCAAAAGCGGATAAAGGCGACTAAGGTAGTTTCGAGAGAAAAGGGTGTGAAAAATAAACATTAAATTCGCAAATCTTTTTTTAAATGATTCAAAGCTGAAAAAATATGTATTTTATTTTATTGATTGCAATGCATTTATCTAGGGAACGAATGCTGTTTTCGTAACCCAAATTAAATTTGATTTTGGCGGCAAATAAAATAGCACCTACATTTTTTTTTATCTTGAGATGGGATATGGGCTGACCTACTCGAACCCAAACCAATTTTTACTATATTACTATTTTACAGCTCGATTTTGAACTCTGTCGAACAAGTTCAAGTTGATCCCGATATAGGAGTTATCCTTCAATTTGAAGAAACGGGAATGGCACTTACATTTCAGTATTTGAAGTTAAGTGCCATTTAAGGATAATGGCTGAGAGCTGAAATGATGTAAGATAGTTTTTGAGGTATCAAATGTTGTCTGTCATGAATTTTTAAACGAATATGATAAATAGAAAGTACTGTCATCAGCGAATGAGTGAATTGGATGGGAAATAGCATGCAGGAGATTATTTATAAAGATTAAGATCATTATTCAGCGTTTATATGGTTGAAGAATACCCAACAGGATTCCAAACTAATGTAGTTTTATTATTACAAAATCAAAGTTAAGTATTTAAAGTAATAAATATTAAAAAAGATAAAAGTTAAATAAAGATTGGTGGCCGTTAAACAGCAAAAAGAAATCCTTGGCATCGTGTCAGGCAGAAAAGGAGAAAAGTTCGTAGCCACTCGCTACAGAAAAATAGTGCATGGCAGACTTTCAACTCGAATAGAACATACGAAAATGTTGTTTTTAATTCACTGAATAAGAGATTAGTTCCAAGAACAGAGTCTTATGTCAGACTCTGCCAAATGCATTGAACAATCAAGTGACATGTTAAATTTTCCGTCGAACTACGTCATCAAATCATGGTCCTTTACCTACAAAAACCATATCATAAGCTGACGGTTTATCAGCGCTTCCATAACCCCAGAGAGTACTGAGGTGAGCGCAATGGATCGATAATTGTAGAACCTTCTTCATTTTAGGGAAAGGCTGCACGAAAAGATCAGGTAAAATATGACGGTTGGAAAAATTTAGAAAAAAGTTTTGTCCTCGCGGAAGAACACCTCATCAGAAGCATGGGGGAATACTGTCTGGATAAGCGGATTTCAGAATGCCAATCCCATAGAATACTTGACGGCATTATCTGAGGGTATTGACCTGGCGGCAAAATCGGCCACCGAACTAACATTTAAGGACCCTGCACACTTTTTTACGTTTTTTCATCAACGACCAAAAAACTCTTGCCACCCATGGCACATTGTGGAACCATTTTGTCTAAATTTTTGTTTAGATGAATTTCGGGTCGCAATCATTTTTTATCATTGCAAAATTTCAAAAACTCAACTCTGTCAGCCTAATTACATTTTTGCAGCTTCAGCGAGGAATCTTGTTTCTCATTCCAAGGAAAACAGAGTTTTTGTCTTTACCGGATGCGGCATTTACTTTCCTATTGAGGAAGAAAAGGGCGAATTTAGATGGAAACAATTTACCTACTGCAGCTGATATGCAATCATGCTGGCTTGCTGATTAAAAGCTGAACACATTCCGCCGTTCGTTCCCGAGAGCCTCAAAGTTCGGAAGATCACAGCAATTGAACCTCAATCGCTTCGTAGCTTCCAAAAAAATATTTTTTCCGTTGAGAACATTTCATTCAATTCACACGTAATCATGGAGAAGCAAATGATTCCTGGAGATGTGACTATTTTGTGTAGTTTTTGGAATTACAGCATTTTTGGTGCATTTGTTCTACCGAGTTGACTGGGCATTGCAAAAAATTGACGACTTGGATTTTGGGGACCTTAAGTGTTAAGCAAGATCGAGCTACACCTCTTGCAACAAAAAAAACTGGACATGGTAATTTTTAACAAAATGGACGAAATCTAATAAATGAAAGTTACTTTGTATTTTTGAATTCGAAAAGCAAATTTCTTTTTCATATTTTTACTACAATAAGAACCTTTTAACATAATTTTAGACTTTCATTATATTAAAAAAAAGATTCAAGGAAGTATTTTGTAGCACCACCCTTTATTCAATGACGTCATGATCCCTGTTTGGCATGGAAGCATTAAGATTACCGAGGTAATTGTTTTCAATTTGATTGAACCACACTTCTTCAATGATGCTCTTTAGATGCTGCATTGTATTTGTTTTTTATCATCTTGGATCTTCTTCGATGTGGTGGACTGTTTGCCGATCAAATAAGGGATTCTATTCATAATTCTTGTTTCAAAATTTTAATCTGTGGAGGAAATTTAAAATCAAAGATTTTCAAAACACTCAAAAATATGAAAAAAAAAATAACTCACAGGAGCAAGGTTCTGAATCATCTTGAAAATTTGGTTCTGATACTCGGTACAATACCATCTAAGATAATCTGTTTGTAACGCATGGCGTTAATTGTGTCCGCACAATAAAACAAGGAGAATGTTTTTCAGCGTGAGCTATGCATTCGTCGCTGTAGCGTTCCCCTTTTCTACGACCGGCCCAATTAGTTCAAACTTGGACTCCATTATGGGCTGATCTGTTAAAAGGTTTTCGTTATTATTTTTTGCAATTTTCTTTTTTTGAATTCGCCTCATTAAATTGTGGGCGATACCCACATTGGGCGCCAACTCCCCATAGGTGGGGCTTGACTTGGAGGCATCACATACAGCGTAGGATCCAGGCGATACGGGTTCGATTCCTGGTGAGGGGTTGAGTGTTAGGTTTTTTTTTGTGTTCACTACAGAGCAGGATGAGTGAAAGGGTCCGGAGAGACCCTTACTAAGGATGTATATAGTGAGAGCAATGGGTTACAGGAGGCGATCACGCCATATGGGCCGATGCCAGTTAGGGTATATATAAGCTAAAGGAAGCGAGAGATTTCAAGGCTTTGCATGAGGCTATGCTTTCTTACGAGTCGGCCCAGTGGATCACTATTGGGAAAATTAGTGAACCGTCAGGAAGTGTCTTCGCATCAAGTTTTTATAGACTAAACAAAATTGTAGTTCCGTTGGAAGGAACTAGGAATAGAATTTATATTAAAATAATTGTAAGGATTTTTAAGTCGACCTGAGGACTTTTATTTCAACCATTTAATTCTTTAGAAACGATTTGTCGTGGTTGGGGTTTTTTTTCTTTCTTTCACCTTATGGGATATTCGTGGATTCCCGGACATCTGGAGTACCTGATCTGCTGAGTGGGGAACTCCAATAAGCTAAGTGAATAAAATAAATAATTACATAGTGAGTGTTACCCACACGTAATATCTGAGCCAGAGCAGAAGTGTGACAGGACGAAATTATTACTCGCATGCGTTTTTTTTTTATATCTAATTTGCATAAACTGACGGTGCTAATATCAACGCTTAAGACGTTTTGCTATAAGAAGTAATTGGCAGAGCGGTCCAAGCCGTTGATACGATAAAATTGAAGCTTTTCTTTTATTTTTGATTTTTTTTGTATTGATCGATCGCGATCCGAAAGCATCCGATGTAATACGGGTCCGGGTTGGTGAAATTTATTGCGGATCGTTAGTCCGGATAGTAAGAGAAAAGGCGTAGCATAGTATAAGAAAAAATTGTTATTAGAATTAATTTAGTTTAAGTTTAAAATTAAAAATTGTATCAACTTTGAAACGGCGTGTTTATCTTATAAGTCGTTACGTCACAAAGAGCATACGTTTTCGCGAACCGGTAATTCACGATTATTTTGGTGGGTAGTTATACAGAAGGGCAATCGCGTGGCGCCCATTTTACCATCTCTATCCACGGCTATTCTTCGCTGTTGGCCGGCAACCTTTCGTAGGACGTTGCGGTGCGAGGGTGCAGAGAACGACGGTAACAACTCATCAGAGAACACCAATCTTGAACACTCCAGTTTTGCCTTTCCCTGGCCCAGGTAAGGCGCGTTTTCATCCACGGCGCTGGTCAGTAGTGTCCTTTTCGTGTCTTCTTCTCAGTAAACCCATCTCGTTGAGGCGATTTTGGATTATTCTGACGCTTACTTCATCCGCAGTAACTTATTGCAGGTCAGCTCTTAAATCCGATGCGGTTTTAAACATGTCTCCTGCACAGTGCTACATCTCTTCAATCCTGTGCCAGTTTTTTCTGACCAGAACCTTCTTACAGAACTCTCATTGCATCCAATTTATCGAGCAAGTCCCGAAGGCCCTTAAATCGTTGGCACTTAGATTGTCACATATAAATACTCATCTGGATTATATCATTCAAATTTAACTACCATTGTCTCATGCATCACATGCGAACCACTAAACATAAATATTTCATTTAAACGGGACCAATTCACGAGACTGGCCAATGAACAAACAATTCTCGTCACCCCTCTATACGCTTTCCCATTAAGATCCCCGCTTATAGCCATCTAATTAGAATGTCACTCCAAGTAACGTATACAGGCACTCACATCATCACAGTGTCCTGGACAATTTATCAATTTGCAAATTATTCAAGTGAACAACAATTTTCCCGTTCAATTGATTGATGAACAAAAAAAAAACAAAAAAAACAAAAAACAAAGACCCAACGACTCTCCATCTAACCACGTAATTTAAAATAGAAAAACAAGGACATCATCATCATCCCTCGTCCAACTGTGCGCTGCTAATAAAATGTTCATTCACTCCACCACCGATGCGATGCCCCAGAAAATGACACAAATCCTCGTTCCGTCCGACCAAAAACTGCACATATGTTGCCAACATATGGCGCGTGCCAGGCCAACGACCAAAAACAAGACCAAACAACAAATGAGTAGGAGCCCCTCGCCCAGACACCAACCATTTAAACGTCCGAAGGGTTGCATCAAAATTATACGATCGCATTCCATGGCATGCGACCACCCCTAGCCAATGTTGTTGATGATGATGATGACTCTGCGGTGCTATTCCACCAACAAACCGATCGTCATGACCCCGTCTGTTACTCCTGCGTCTGTGTATTTGTGTTTGTGTCGCGTGCGTGCGTGGCAGGAGACTGCCAGACAGGTCAGAGGTGCTTCTTCCGTGTTCCTGGTCAGTTCTTCAGTGGCAGTCAAGAAATTCAGACAACAAAATGAATTCGGCGTCATCATCGTCGATACACCATCGATTGCATCGCACATCCTTGACGGATTTTCCATACTCTTCGGAGGAAGACAGTTCAACATATGCCGGCAGTCCATATTATTTCCATGGAGCCGTTCCACCCGCCGAAATGTACAATCAAAATTGCCTGGACAATTGGCACGTGGACTACATGAGTTCAACATCAGCGGCGAATTCCGTAGACCAACAATTCTACGATCACTTGGAAGCCGAGGAGACCTCATCATCATCACAGAAATCCTCTTCAGGTAGAAATCGTTCGTCCCGCTTGTCGCATCCACCAAGTCCGACGATACTCAAGAAACGCCGACAAGCGGCTAACGCCCGGGAACGCAAACGGATGAACGGCCTCAACGAGGCATTCGACCGGCTGCGAGAAGTTGTGCCAGCTCCCGCCATTGATCAGAAACTCTCCAAGTTCGAAACGCTGCAAATGGCCCAGACCTATATCGTGGCACTGTGTGAACTCCTCGAGAAAGATGCCGATGGAGAAACATACTCGCTATTCACCGAAAATCCTTGCCAAGGAGAAGGAGTCAGCCTGCAATAGGATTGTGCCAAATGATGCAGCAGCAGTGGCCGATGAAAATAAATAAATAAATAAATAAATTTATCACCATTGCCAGTGTGTGACAGCAGAACAAGTGATACCGTAAGGACACTTCCCCACGTGGAGCACGACAAAGCACAACAAAGACACAACCAGCAGCCACTTCTCGTGGTGGAGTGTCCTGCAGAGAGCGATTTAGTAGTTCATAGTTTATTGTTAAGGATTTGCGATGAGATATTTTTTATAACAACAACAATCACAAGGATAATAAATCGATTATTTGTATTTTTTTTTCGTTTTTGTGCTTTCATCTAAAAGGACATGCTGTCGTCGTTAAACAAGTAGCGGCATTTAAATCATTCCAAGTGCTGTAGAGGTGTTAGCAGATGGCCTACACTTTTCCTTATCAGTTTAGTCGCATCGGAATTGTTTGTGTTAGGGGGAGAAGTCCTGCCACCGCCACCGCCGTGTGCCGATTCAATGGGAACGAGGATCTGTTATCAGATTTCAGTGATGGTTCAGTTGTTTCCGCGACCAACGCATGGTAGGACTGCCTTCCTTTGGCCGGGAACGTTATTCACAAAACTGGATGGCGTATTTGATAGACGGTAATTATTTAGTCGTAAATTGAATGAATTAGCATATTTCGGTTCGTTATCCTTTGTGGACGATGAGGACCACGCCGAGGAAAATGGTTTTCTTTTTGCGAGTGCTCTTACACGGAACCCGTTAAGGGAATTTATTGCTTTTGAGGATGAAATGGGAATGGCTTATTTTGGGGTTAACAACTCGGTTTGGATTGAGACGATTGAGAATTCGCAACACTTACAATTCGGCGACAATAATTTTAAAGTATTTTGGATGAAAAAAAATTAAATTCAGATAAACCGTAAAGGATCCTTGTGAAGGCTGCGTTTAACATAAGAATTCTCTCATTATCTTATGAACGAATAACATGAATTCATGATTAATGGCTTCTAGTGGACCTAAGTCGTCAGGTCCAAATGAAGCCTTTTATGTAATTGTGTTGTTTTAAGTGTCAAACTCAATTATCCAAGTGAAGCTTGTCGATTCAAAGAGATAAATAAAAATATCGATTAAACAAAAACCAGAGCTTCAATTGTGATAAGTACTAAAAGCATTACCAGTACCAGTACTTTACTTCAATGACAAGTACCATTACTTTTCAAATATTTCAGCAAAAATCAATTTTTATTCGAAGGTGGATGTTTTATCTTTTCAAATAGCTCTTTTATAACAAATGAGGTGGGACTTCTGCTGGTTCCCTTCTGAGTCGTGACGAGAATGTATTTTTTTCTGCGCAGTGGCGGACACTGCGGGCTGAAAGAATAGACCTTTTGTATCCTGAGGTGTTTGTTAAGGCTTACAGACATTCCATTCTTCAGATGATTGTCAGAATGTCTTTAGCTTTGGATTGTCTAATGTCCAATGAAGAACATATTTCCTTGGGGAAGAAACACCTTTTAACCAAATTAAAGCTGGGCATTCACAAAGAATGCGTACAGCCGTTTCATTGTGCTCCAAACTGAGGCGGCACTCGGCGACTGTACTAAACCCTTACTTGGCTAGATTTGATCTGAAGCGGCAATCGCCTTAGAGGAAGCTCACGTAGTTTTCTGATGTTCTCCTTGTTTAGTTTGAGGATTTATCTGTAAAAGAAAGGACTGATCAGTTATTCGGGGCAATTCCCTAAGTCGTAAACGACAACAAAAAAAAAAACGACAGAAAACAATCCGTGTTCCGCATATCGTTTTTGTCGCGCTCAAATGTCAACTGTCGTTTTTCAGTCGTTGAACGATGTCATTTCCTAATTACCTAATTAAATTCGACACGACATACTGTCGTAAAAACGACTATTTCTGTCGTTGAGATAAAAGCGGACGACAGTAAGGCGACAACTTACAAAAATATATTTAAAACAATCAAAGCCAAAACAAACGATTTTTAAGTTCGCCGAAAAGTCACTCAATAACATTTCTTGCTTTTGAGTGTGCTGAATTGAAAATGCTTTCTGGACTACCTACTATCTTCTGGTGTTGATCTAAAAGTGGTCATCAAATAGGGTTCAAGGGGATATCCAGCATCACCTGGTTTTGAAGAATTTTTTTTTTTTAATGTTGGTACATCTATAATCTGAATATGAATTTGAAATGCGAACCTAATAACCAACTGCTTCTGTCGCCACTTTCAAATTGAGCCTTTAGACTCCTCCTTAGCTCACTGCAATTCCACAAATGGGAATCGTGACTAGACCCAGGATGTCGTACATCAATGTATCTTATGATCATCTTATGATCACAAACAAAATGGATTTAAGTCGTTTTGTTTAAAATGATAATTTTTTTATCCTGTTCAAAAATAAGTGTTCCTCATTTTTATTAGGAGTAAGGATCCTTGTATCCTTACCGTCCAAACATCCAATCACACCAGGTTAATTAAAATGTTCGTAAGAAAATTGTTTGGCTTCCAATTTGTCGTCTTCTGTCATCATGTTTATCCATTGTGGGCCCACGTGAGCCTCCAGAACGTCTATTACCTCGGCAAATATTTTGCTGAGCCAATCCGAGGGTAAAATCATTGCCAACGCCGATTTGGTAACCACCTTCCGCCAAAATCCTCAAAGTGGACGCTAATTCTAAAATAGGTGGGACTGCTGTTGCGCGAACAGTTTTTTTCAAATGCCCAACCAGCGATTCGAGTACGTGTCTGAAGGCATCTTTTGATAGTCGAAAATAACTTATAAACCTTATGAAATATAAAACGAATTAAGAAGATATCACAATAGTAAAATGTTTTCTACTTTAAATTGGGCAAATCAAATGAATTTTTTTGCTGTCTAATTATTTTTCTTTTAATTATCAGCATTCTTTTCCTCATGCACGCCATTTCTTCATCTTCAGACGAAGAAGATGTGCTGAAAAACATTTCTGTACTATTCATTATAATTTGTAAACCTTTTTTAAACTATTCTCTCCCGCTTTGATAACTCGTTTGTCTATGCTTTGGAATTAAAAAGTCATATTTTGACATTATAGCTATAAGTGCCGCCAATTTTTCACAAAAAGTTATTTCATTTTAGTCGTGTTCAATTCTACTATGAATTTATCGCGTCGTGTAGGTTACGGAATAACGAGAAAAAAACGACAAACGATACACGGAATCACCACGATTGATTCGCCTTAGCCCCGGTAAATTCTTCCAGAGGGTGATATGGAGCTGGTTTTCCCATGTATTGATCAGACTTGTTGCCGTCTTCCAGTGTTCGTCACAGAAACGTTCTGGACAAGTGAACGCGGCTTTAGAGTCAGCCCAGGTTGATTCGTCCGTAATTTCATTGCCTACGATTCCATGATGACCGGGAACCAATCCTAACCTGACTTTGTTACATTGAGTTACGGATTGTAAGGTGTCTTAGCAGCTCTTGTAAGATTTGGAGTCCATTTACTTGGATTGAAGGTCAGAATATATCAGAGTTCTGGCCACTTTTTGGCCTTTTGCAAGGCTAACTGTGGCGCAGGATTCGATGGCTTTTAGCTCAGCCTGGAAAACACTTGTATGCTTTCCCATGGGTACAAAGATTTTAGTGTTGGGTCCGAAGACACCGAAACATAAACCATTTGCCACTTTTGAGTCATCAGTATACAGATTAAGTTTTTGGGGGTCGGGTGAAATTGTGTTGCTCGACCAATGATACCAAATAGTCAACGAGAATGTTTATTCGAATAATTCGCATTTAAAAGATCCAATTGACTCACAAATTGAATCGTTATCGCTTTGCTGTTTTTGCCTAAGAGGAGCTTAAAATTGACACTAGTTTTGTTCAAAAATTCACGCTATTGAGACTACATACGTGGTCATAGAAAAGCCTGAAACTGAAGACTGTTTTTTGATTTTTTTTTTTAGCGTCGAAATAATTTGCCCAATTTTCTTTCAAGACAATTGACAATGAAGAGTGCTACTGAAGCATGATAAGCACTGATTTTTACGGTCAGAAATAAGCCAGTTTTAATTTCAGCAGTGGACCTAAGTGCCACTCAAGTCGTCCAAAAGTCGATTGATTGCATTCTAAGTTCAATCAGCCTTTTAGGTGATGTTGCTTGTGCGCCTCGAAGTTACCATTTTGCCGTTGAACTTGTTTTTATGGAGTGTAATAATCCGGAAGATTAAAAGAGAGCCTTGGTTAAGCTTATTGTGAAATAGAGGCCGAATCTATCGATATCGCGTGAAAAAATTGGGTTCTTAGGGTGGCCTACTGCCAAGCAGTGCGAGACGCTCATTTGAATGAAAAAATACTTCATCGGAAGAAAAATCGTTTTAAAATGTTGAACAGTGATTTTTGATAATATATTTTTAAAAGCATGTTGATTTATTATCATGGCAAAGCGTCATGGGAACAGTGGGAGATCCACTTCGAGTTCCCCAAATTCAGTCTACTTTTCTTTAAGCTGCAAGTTTTCGTGGCCAAACTTTTACTTCGGCGACGGTTTGACAATTCAATTTTGCCTGGAAACACGAATCGTCTCCTATGATTCCGGCTATAAGAACATGTCGAAAATTGACAAATTTTCGGCACTTTTGACAAACCTAAAGTGACAGATTGACGGAGTGTGTAACCAACAATTCCTCAGATATCCAGTGCAGAATGCAAGAGCCTCCATCGCTTCATGATTATCCGGAAATCAACAAAAAAATTTTATTAGTTATTCAAATGGAAGTCACGGGTCCGCTCTTCGTGGTCCTCCATGTTTATAACCGTTCGGAGCGAAAGATCTGGAGAAACGTTGACTACCCTAGAGAAGAAAATTTCACTCACGCGAAATACTACCTTCTGCCGGAATGCAGGTGAACTATCAAAGGTCATCGGAGGATGTCCGCATATAGTCCTAGTGCTGTAAGGTCTGCCAGCTACGAAAAATCTATCCTCCGTTGACGCCTCATTTGAATGCATCACTGTGAATATTCTGTGCCTTCTTCTCATATCCGATTCACGAGAATTTGGATTATCTTCTGCTACATGTTCTATTTCTCTCTATTTCAATATTTGATGATATTGATTCTCAATTTCTAACCATCACAGTGAGTCCATTGAGGATCGGGCAAGGTAGACTTACCCCGATCAGAAATTGGGAGCATTCTCAATCCAACGGCATGATTGAGTGATTATAACGCTCTTAACACGACTTCCCAGCTAAAATTTACAGCCTTCACTAATGTGACAGTCCAGCTTCTTTAAGGATTGTGTACCGCTCAGCTCATGATGATATAAAGCCGAAGATCCAGCAGAAGTTTGAGTCTTATTTGAGAACTCTGGTATAATTGATGCACAAGGTCGCCTGAGTAGTATGAATATCACTGAAATTCTATAACGTCTTTGGGAATTGCATACGCTGGTGCAACACAAATTTAATGAAGTAGTTGTACGATTTAAGGCATTCTGCAGAAGTATTGATTTGGAAAAAGTTTATCAAGATTGACTTCTTGTTCTTTGAATTTGCTACACGGCAGAGATAATCAGATTTGGACATCATCAGAATATGCATTAGCAAACCGTAAGTAAATTATTAATAAACATGCAACATAAAAGAGGACCAAGAATCAATCCCTGTGGCACGTCTTGCTTAACAAGTGCGAGCGATGAGAATAAATATTTCGAATGAGCTTAAGTGCCTGTGGGGTGAAATTGAAAATCTTTTCCATTTTCCAGCACAGCACCAGCAGGTTGTGGTGTACTGAATCGAGTGCCGTAGAAAAGTCTATCAAACAAAAGTGGGAAATATTTCCTGTTTCTAATGTGATTATCCGTATCCGCACTGCATTGTACAGAATTTTTACGTCGCGTCCAGTGTTGCAAATTGTACGGGAAAATGTTTATTTTTTTTTTGAGAAATAACCATGAATTTCCGATTTTCCTTCGGAGATATTTTCAGACATTAAGCCAGCCAGAAAACAGAAAATAACCGTGTAAGCCGCATCACCATCAAACTTAAATTTATTATTTTGCAAACAAAATTTTGGATCAAAAGAAAATGAGAAGCTCTATTTGCTTTTCACACTGTATTTCGTGACTCAAAAAGGACGTTATAATAATAATTGGACTTGGCTGTGCTGACTTCATTAGTTGAAAAAAAGTACTAACGAAAAACCTCAGCTGTCGTGAACAATTGCGAAAACTTCTTGAAAAATTTTTAAAAAAATGATAATCTTTTTTAAAAATAAATTCATTCAGTTGAAAATACGTCGAATGGAAAGTTTTTTTTATTAATTTTGAAGTGAATCTCGTATTTAATTTTTTGTATGTGTTAGCTTATTACATACATGTACAAATTCAAAATTGTTCAAACTCTTCATTTAAACATCTACATAGTTTTCCTCTGGCTGGAAAATCATCGTACTTACATATGTGGGAGCACTGTAGCTTAGGCACTACCTTATCGTATTCAAACTTGAGAATTGAATCATCGGAAACAACTTCAAGTTAGTGAGGCCCTGACACACCTTCCAGCAGACTCTTGGGAAACACAATAAGGGTATGTTAGCGATATAGAAAATAAACGCAATATAGAAGAACTACATGTGTTATTTACTGACAACCACAATTGGTGACTTTGGTGATATTTTTTTTTTTAAATAAACTCTTACAGCAACCAAAATACGACGTACATATACTTCATGAAGGATGTCCAATGAATCTACAGTTGGTTAAAAACAAGGATGAAAGCGCGCAGAATATGGAATACATCACGCAACACTCCCACCATCGAATAAGATGTTCAAGAACTATCTGCGCCCAGGAATCTGCGTCTACCATCCTTTTGGCGAATTAATCCTCCTCTCTGGTTTGCGCAGGTGGAGGCTCCGTTTCACAGGATTATTTCAGACGAGTGCGATTTCGTTATTGCCTCTCTGAACCTAGAAAAACATTATTCCACTGTTTTAATCTGTTAAAATTTGGTAACAAATTCGAAATTTGTAAGTATCGTGGACTTGCTAAACTATCATGCAAGCGGAAACTAGCATCGAATTTTCTTTATCGGCTTTAGTTTCTTCTTAAAAGGGTGGATTTGGCAACACGAACACTTACAAACTGGAATTCACGAACCGTATTATAACTAAATATGATCAATTTTTGCAAGCTTATGTTCATTTCGTCAACGTTAGTAAAGCCTTTGATAGGGTAATGCATCGTACTCTCCTTACCAAAAAATAGTTATTGGGCTTTCTCAATTGGTTGATTCGATGGCTTGAGAGTTACTTACGAAGCAGGACTCAAGTTTTAACTCAACAACGGGGTTCCGCAAGGTAGCCATCTTGGACCTTTGCTTTGTTTCTCATTTCTTCATACTTAAATGTTGCCTTATGTTGATCAAGCTGAATTTATCTTCTCGCTGGAGAAATCTATCGCAATGTGATTTATTGCAAGCGGATTTAAATCGTATTTTGGTGCAAAACTAATCAAATGTTTTAAAATTCAAAGAACAAAAACTTAAAATTATGTCTTTAAGTAGAAAGATCGTATAACTTAGTGGAAACTTTTGCATTGGCGTCTTTAAGTAATTTTTGCTTAAAATTTTAACACATACTTATAAGCATAGAGTAGATTAGAATTTATCCTTCGATCTCAACTGAATTCCCAGATTCTTATGTTAAGAAATATTTTTATTACACTCCTGCGCGATACGTTCTAGAGTATAATAATTGTGTCTGTCGTCCTTTATATTTGACACGGAAAACAACGAATGAATCTGTATAAAAAGGATTCCTTCTGTTCGCTCTTTGTGCATTACCCTGGAAAAGAGACTTGCGTTTGTCTTCCTTTAACAACCGACTACTTATTATTAACCTCACAATCTATGGGCTGATTAAGTTTATTATTATTATTATTTATTAAACTTCACATTAATTTCTTATTTATTTCTTATTTATTTAGAATGCTAAATATCTAGCGTTTACAATTGTACATTATTATTTACATATAAAAGGAACATATTTTTAAAAGATTTAGTATTAATGTTTACATTTTGCAATTTAAAAAGTGTGAATATTTATTAAAGATAATTAACATATTATTAAATGGAGAAAACCGTTCATAGTTCGTACGATGGTGAGATACTGAGATTGCATTAGGTATGTATCTAAAAAATCTTTGCGGTACATTGAAATTGAGACGAGACAAGAGGTACATAGAATCAATGTTGCCATCAATAAGTTTGGTAATGAAAGAGAAACATAGATACGATCGTCTGCTCTCAAGATTAGGCAAATCTATTAGATTAAGTCTGCTTGTATAAGGTGGGAGGTTGTAAGGGTCTTGCCATCCCAGTCCCCTCAAGGCAAATCTCAAAAATCTCTTTTGAACTTTCTCAATCCTGTCGATATGACATTTATAGTGAGGAGACCACACTTGACAAGCGTATTCAAGGATCGGACGGACGAAAGTCATGAACAACTGTTTAACAACATAAGGATCATAAAATTGCTTAGATTCTCTTTTAATCCAACCAAGCATTGAGTTCGCTTTATTGGAAATTATATTGATATGTTGCTTAAACTCGTGTTTTTGATCCAACACAACCCCTAAGACAGAAATATTATCAACATTGCACATTGTCAAGCCATTTAAATTGTATGCGAAAGAGACCGGCGAGTTTTTTCGTATAAAATTAATGACATTACTTCTTGACATTTAAAAATAAACAATTATTGGAACACCACACATAAAACGCATCAAGATCACGCTGTAGATCATGACAGTCTCCAATGTTATGTATCTTCTTAAAGATAGTAACATCATCAGCATAAATAAGACATTGTGAACTCTTTAAAGTAGAAACTAAATCATTCATAAACAAAACAAACAACAACGGACCTAAGTGGCTGCCTTGTGGTACCCCAGAGTTGACAGTAACAAGTAATAACAGAGTAAGATCTACTTGATAAATACGATTCAAGCCAAATTAAGAACTTTGTGCTGAAGCCAATTTTGTTTAACTTTAAAAGTAAGATGCGGTGGGAAAGCTTATCAAAAGCTTTACTAAAATCAGTGAGTACACAATTTGTTTGATTTTTAAACTTAAATGGGTCGTCGCAGGATTGTGTGAGTTCCAGTAAAAGAGTTGTTGTAGAGCGGCCTTTAAAAAACCCATGTTGATTAGGGACAATTATAGATTTAACATAAAAATACAATGATTCACATAGAACAGATTCAAATAATTTAGGTATTGCCGACAACCTCGCGATCGGACGATAATTTTGGATGTCATCTTTTCGACCCTTCTTAAATAGAGGAATTATAAACGGAAAGGAAATATACCATCAGACAAAGATTGATTGAACAAAACAGAAAGGGGAATTGACAGATAATCAGCACATTTTTTTAAAACAATAGATGGAACACCATCTGGACCTGATGCTATGTTGTCATCAAGGTTGGATAAATATGTCGTAATGGTGTCAGTATTTATATTAAAATTAATGTTGGTCAAGTGGTTGAAAGATTTCAAGTGACCAAGTAGTTGGTCATTTTGGTCAAGATGGTTTAAAGATTTCGAATGACCAAGAGGTTGGTCGTTTTCGTCAAGATTATCAAAGCTAGAAATATCACAGTTTGTAAAAGCAGCTTTAAAAAAGTCAGAAAACAGATTAGCTATAACTAGAGGGTTATGGCTAGAGTTATCATTAAAACTAAGAACAGACGGATAGTATCCACATTCTTTCTTTTTTTACATAAAATTCCAAAAATGTTTGGAATTAATTTTTAAGTCACTTTGTACCCCCTGAATATAATTTAAGAATTTTGAACTCGATACTCTTAAGAAATTATTTTTGGCATTTTAATAGTTTATGAGGTCGGTTTCACTATTAGTGTGTTTATATACAGACCACAATTTGTTCCTACGATTTTTCAGATTTTTTATCTCACCATCGTACCAAGCAGGGTAACGTTTTGAACATTTTTTTGAGGAAATCGGAACGGATTCTAATAAACAATCAAACAAAGCGTTATAGAAATGAAAAACATTTGAATTTACGTCAAATGGAAACGTAATGCAACAGTTTAATATCTTATAACTACAGCACTAGCTAATGGGGCTTTCGGCTGGGATCATAAAAGAAATAGTGTAGAGTAGAATTACAATATGTTGAATAAAGTTAGATGTCGTTTACAATTTCTAGTTTCTGCAAAAGTTTGTATAAATTTGATATATTAAGTTCGCTTCCTGATCTGCCAGTTCGTTGCCTTTTATGCCAGTATGTCCTGGAATCCAGATAAGCTTTAGCTTAGGTTGAACAGTGGTAATGTTGTCGCGTATTTTATTGATGACTGGGGAGCGGTGATTTAAGTTGAGCACTGGTTTAAGAGTGGAGAGGCTGTCGGTACATATGACTGTTTTTTTATGGTTAGAGATTCCTATTTCTGTTGCTTTGAGTATTGCTAATGCTTCTGTAGAAAAAATTGAAAAATAGTCTGGGAGTTTTTCAGCGGACATTACTTGGCCGTTTGCTCGAATGACTGCATATCCAGTGCCTTCATCATTTTTTGAACCATCGGTATACAGTATATCGCAGATACTTTCGCTAAAGATGTTAATAAGCTCTTTGAATAGTTGGATATATGTGTGGTTATGTGTAGTATCTTTGGGATATTTAGCGATATTAGTGTTGACTGTATCTGTGGGAAACAGCCAAGGCGGATGTTTTTCAATAGCTACTTTTTCGATGACTGGGTCGACTTTGAGACCTTTTTTCGAGATAATATTTTGACAGCGTCTGCCTGGATTGGAGAGCTATACGAATGGCATATTTTTGGAACGAGGCGCGATAATAAGATGTCTTTACTGTCTTCGATAGATGAGAAGCCACCTTTCGTCAGCATATTTTTAATTGGCGTTGATCTGAACGATTTTAAGGTGGCTGGATGGATGATTTTCAAAGTTGATTTGGCACACTTTCCTTATATAACTAAGCCGTACTCGATTTTTGAAAGAAATATTATTTTTGTTACATTTATAAGAATGTTTATATGTATCTGACTATATTTTGAAGACAAGTTTCTGATTATATTGAGCCTAAGAAATGTGGAACGCTTCACGAGTTTGCGTGTCATCCTTGCGCAGGGGCCATGCTAATCTTCTCTGTATCGTTCCAATTTTAGTATATGTTCTGCCGAAGCAAGAACATGATGAAGTTTAATGTTAGACCCCGATTCCAAAGGGACCGACATTTTTTATCGCCCCAGTTTTGGAGAAACGATTACTTCGATGATGATAAATTTCAACAGACACTATAATCTTATTGATTTTAATGTTTGCAAACATAATTTAAAGACGATTTTGTTATCTTCAGGGCTATGTGAATTTAATAGCCAAATATATAAATAAATTAAATATGTGTAGTTAAAAACAGTACTATTTAATTTACAAAATAAAACTGCGATATATTACTGTGTCCAAAAAATAAGGTGACATTGTATTTATTTTGAAAATTCTTTATTTATTCTTCCAAATCAATTTCATCCCCTTCAAAGTAATCCCCTCCGGATGCAATGCACTTATGCCAACGGATTTTCCAATCTTTGAAACACTGGTTGTAGTCACTTTCCGGGATGGCCTTCAGTTCCGTCTTCGCTGCGGCTTGAATCTCCTCTATCGTATCAAAACGGTGCGGTCTTTTGAGCTTGTTGAACAGCCAGAAGTCGCACGGCGCCAGATCAGGTGAATGCGGTGGTTGCGGAACGATATGGATTGAGTTTTTGGCTTAATGATCACGAATTACGAGTGCGGTATGGGATGGTGCATAATCGTGGTGTAAAAACCAAGAATTGTCTTTCCACAATTCCGGCCTTTTTAGGCGGATAGCGTTACGCAATCGACGCATAACGTTCAAATAATATTCCTTGTTGACTGTTTGGCCGGTTGGAAGGAATTAATAAAGCACAACACCACGATAATCGAAGAAAACAGTCAACATGACCTTGATTTTTGAGCGACTTTGGCGCGGTTTTTTTGGTCTCGGCTATCCTTTGGCACGATATTCGCTCGATTGATCGGTTGTTTCGGAGTCGTAAGCATAGATCCAAGTCTCATCGCCAGTTATAATGCGTTTCATGAGATCCTGGTAGTCGGAAAGCATTGTTTCACACACTTCAACGCGACGCCTTTTTTCCAAAAAAATCAATAAATAAACATAAAATAAACATTTTTTTAGACATAGCCTCTTCATCAAAAGCTTTCTGCGCCATCCTCAACGTATCCGCAGCAGAAAATTGATCCCGCAAACAAAATTTAATGCAAATTCTTTGCTCAATAAATTTCGACATCGCAAAAAACGAAAAACTCACTTTTAGCAGCTCACAAAACGAAGCGTATCTCTATACTATGAATATATTTTGACATGAAATTTCACATAGATGTCCTTCGACGCGCGCAGTTTAAATTCGTATGTCACCTTATTTTTTTGGAGTGTTTCTTTTTTCCATCACATTTAATTTACTCCACCCTGTATTATTTTTCCATTTTTTTAAGGAAACACGAAATGAAACTGAATTTATTTTCTTTTGTTAATTTTTTTAATTGGTCTTGTTTTGATTATTTTTATATTTTTGAAAGTTTCTCAACTAGAGTCATTAACTGTAGGAAGATTTTTCCCAGCACTGTTTAATGGGTTCTAATAATAATCTTATCCAATTTTCCATAATGCAAATATTTTTTAAAATCGCTCACGTACGAGTATGTTCTCTTTTGACACTTGACACTTGTCACTGTCACATTACATTACGCGTACGCAAACGACGACGCTGAGTTTCCTTCCTTTTCTCCTTTAACACCGGCAAGAAAATAGATACTTTTTCATATTTCTATCGTGACAAAAAGGCGTTCTGCGAATGTCATATTCTGACATCTGTAAAAACTGACACTGACAAATCTATTCTCATATTTTAACTTTCAGCAGCAAAAAAAAGAAAAGAAAAGAAGAGTAAATAAACACCCTTTTCTGCCTTCGCTGTCAACTGTTACGGTTATGGCTGCACTTAATATTCGAGTCTCATTCTTGATTTGCATGTCGCATCCACAGAAGTTTGCATTAAAATTCATTAAAACATCGACAAAGTGATGCATCTGGTGTGCCAAACATTCCAGAATTGCCCGCAGTTAACAACTTCGAGTTGGCACTTTGCGTTCGCCATGTCTTCCCAGAATCCCGCATACTAATGCGAAAGATCATCCGAATTAGCACCCCCGAACCAATTAGTTTTAATTAACTGCAATTAGCACTCATAGGAGTTTCTTCTTTCGGTGCCTCTTCCATCCTTCCTCATTCGGTCCTTTTGCCCTCTTTCGTTCCCTTTTCCTTTGCTTTGTTTTACTCCTTGTGTTGATGACTCTCCTCATTCAGTCATACATATAAATGACACATTAAAACGAAACGGAGTGTCGAGAGCAGGGCTCTTCTTGTGTTCTCGAGAGGATGTCAGTGGGAGGCGGCGACGATGTACTTTGGACAGAATTACTTGATTCCGCCAAGAGTCAGTGGCTGATGTGTAGTCTTATCCCGTTGCCGAATCATTAGCTGGTAGATATGTACTCCTGGCCACACTAAATTGAAGTGGCTTAATGCAGTTCAGCAATAAGAAAAAAATAAATGTCAACTTGCCGAGTTGGGTCGACTTGACACCCTGCGGAGTGTAAACAATCGAGTTCACACTTCAGGGGAGGCTGGGGGTTCGATATTTTCAACGGCGCTTGGAGGGCAAGGGTGTTGACAGAAACCAAAACAATGCCATGTGCTTTTCGAGGAAGCACAAACAATTTGGAGAAGAGCCGAGATTAATTGTCATGCGCGGGAATATTCCAGAATATGTTAAGAGTTTTTCTCTTCAGAGCGATGGGGATGCTAGACAGATACTCTTGCGTGGCCAAGTACAATCGGTTACAAGTGGAAGCTGTGCTTTATTTCACAAAAAAAAGGATGCGGCTTTGAAGTTGATGAAGAAATGGTGAGTCTTGACTTGAAATTCATCGATCTTTTCCAAGATTCACCTAGGTGAGAGTTTTTGGTCGATCGTCGATCTACTGTGCTGGATAACTTACTGGTACTCAACAACTGGGAAAAAACATTGATAGTAAAGTTGGCTCAAATACGACGGATGATCTAACAGATGAAGAATCTGTCAACAAGACTTCTTCTTACTTCTTAGAGTCAACACGAGTTAGTTCATGACATTATTAGAAATACGAGCACTGGTCTAAATTTTAACTACAAGGCCCAAAATGTATCATCCTATCAGAATATATGAGCGACTGTCAATTTTGTTTTGACATTTGTGTAGTGATCGGATGCAGAATACACGTTGGTAAACCAAAGTTCACTGCACTCCTAAAGATCGCGGAGA